>CAWUFW010000676.1:1800000-2052500 GCA_963921515.1 Calotriton arnoldi | reverse complement strand
GTAACTGTCTATAGGGTAGCCCAGTCCACCGAGGTGACATCAATGGGTATTTTAGTTCAACTGGGCTTTGTGCAGTGAGGTGCCTCCTCTCCACTCAGGGCATTTCAGTTCCCCTTCTTTTGTTGGTGATAACCACAAGGATTCTTCCAAAGTCCATTGCTTAGACCCTGACTTCAAGTAGGTGAGAGACCACTAAAGATTCTATTCTAAGCAAACATCTTTCTAAGCACTGGTTTGCACGTCTCTTCAACGTATGAGTTATTGGTTCTAAAGGGCCAAGAAGACTGCGCAAACCAAAGTGTAGTTTTATTCAAGTCTTCCTCAAATCATGAGGAAATGTATCTCAGCCTTTGTCCTTAGCTTGGCAGGCTTTCCCAAGAGAGTAGTAACCTGTGAGAGCAAGGAGGAATGGTCATTGTCATTTTATTTATACAAGTATTGAGCTTGGATTCTTGGGTGACATCCAGCGAAACATGAAGTCGAAGAGTGGTTTCACTGTGCACTGGTAAAACATTTCAATACAATGGAATGGATGGGGACTAACCTCCAACACATAGGTAATTACAATATCAAGGGTATACCTCCTTTTAGCAGTGCTAACTCTGCTGTTGTGCCTTTCGGCTAAAAGAGAGAGTACAGATCATTAAGTCCACTTTGGGAAACCATGCAGCGGGCCAGTAAAGGCGCAAGCTGGGACAGTTTTACAATATCATACAGGAGGCATCTGTCTCAGTACTGTACATATTATGCAGAAGAAGCAGGGCATTAGGCTTGAGGACACTGCACTGAAGTCAGGCATGCTGTCCAGAGATTTACTACATCGGACTTAAGGACAGAGAAAGCGCACTGGGTGATGCTGCCGATTTGACATACTGTACAGAAGTATTTCTATGGTATTGTTTTGGATGCGGCACACTACACTGCAGTCCACTTATGGTGATGTTGTGGATTTCGTACACTACAGTGCTGCTCTCATGAGTATTGCTTTGGAGGTAGGACACCATAATAAGATATTTCAATGGTGAAGCTCTGTACTACCCACACTAAAAGACAGTGTCCCCTATGTATGGTACAACCTGTGCTTCTGGCACACATTGGTTTATGTTTTTACCTTTGGGCATATATTTGGTAGCTTCAGAGCCAGCTCTGCCATTTTTGGGATCACAAATGTCAGATAATACTGCCGTTCTGCATCCTTCAGCTGTGAAAAGAGATAAAAGAAGAGGTGTTAAGAGAACAGGAAGATGGCATCAAACCACAGAGAGCACACCAGCCAGCTAAAAAAGGCTCAGCTACTGGCCAGTCCCATAGATAAGGAAAGGATCAACCAACACAAGGAATGTATAAAACAGATTTCAGAAATATGTTTACAGGACCATAGAGAAATACAGAGGAGCCTTCTAGAAGTGCTTTCTTTGAAAAGAAAACCATATAGTTGTCCTGTCCTCTGAATGTGACTTTACCTTATTGCATCTTGGTTTTTGTTAAATACCTTTTTTAAACAAAACAAAAAAGAAAATGTGCCATGGCATTAACCATATATACAGATGTGCAGAGTATAAATGCTACCACTGTCAAGTCACTATACTGTAGTAATATAGAAGAATGTGAACTTAGTACTTTCGTGATAAATGAGCGAAACTGTGTGTATTACGCCACTATTTCCAAATAACAGATTATTTGGCCACTTTTATTTTCACTGACATGACATACTCATATATCATAGTTGTTTATTCGCACAGATTAACATTATAGATGGTTAAAGCCTCTGTACTGAATTTTAAATACTTGTACAGTCTATCTTTTTCCTTAAATGTTGGCTATTGGAATAGAGGTGATACAACCGTCTTCAAAGAATATTTTTTTAACTGCCAGACTAACATAACATCTGTAGTTTTTCTCACCGAAGTAAAGAAACTATTCAAGGCATCGAACTTCCATTGCTTTTCATATTTCTTGTTGTACGACTTGATAGCTTTCTGCAATGAAAAGAGTCCTATCAGGATGCATGCATATTTAAGCATAAAAAAGTACACAGCTCTGGCACAAAATTACACATTTTCACTTATCTGTGAGACCTCCTAAAATTAAGTCTAATATATTCATTTTCGGAGTTAGATCTTTGTAAGGAAGTGGGTTTCTGTTGCAGTAACCCCCCCACTTTTTTGCCAGACCCCTGATGCACTTTGACTTTATGTGCCCTGGGTCCCTGCCAATCAGGTTCCCAGGGCCTGTGTTCTTTCCCCAAAACTGTACCCAATTGGCATCTCTGGCCACAGGTCAGCCCCTGGTAAATGGTACCACAGGTACCCAGGGCACTGTGACCAGGGAAGACCTCCAAGGGCTGCAGCACTTATTGTGCCACCCTTAGAGGCCCTGTACCTTTACACACACACACACACACACACACACTGCCTTTGCAGGCTGCGTGTTTTGGTGCAGAACAAAGTGAAGAGTCGACATGGCACACACCTCTGTGTGCCATGCCTACAACCCACTGCCCTGGCATAGGTCAGTCACCCCTCTAGCTGGGTGCACTATACCAGTGGTGATGGTACAGGTGCATGAGCCCTGTACCCCTACAGTATCTAAGTCCATTCTTAGACATTGTAAGTGCAGTGCTGCCATTAAGAGTATATGGTGCTGGGAGTTTGTCATTACGAACTCCACAGCACCATAATGGCTGCACTAAAAACTGGGAAGTTTGGTATCAAACTTCTCAGCACATTAAACCCACACTGATGCCAGTGTGGGATTTAATGAAAAATGCACACAGAGGGCATCTTAGAAGATGCCCCCTGAAACCTAACCCACCTCTAGTGTCCAGGCTGAGTGGCTGCTTCAGCTGCCACCACCAGACATGTTTCTGGACCCCTGGGTCGAGAGCCTGCTGCTCTCGGGGGCCTGAAACAATGCACATCCTGGGATGAGGTGTCGAGCCTCCTCCCCCAGGATGGGCAGGGTTCACGAAGGAGAAGCTTCAAAGGCATGCCACCTTTGTGAGCCTCTCCAGACCATTTGCTGCTTTCAGCAACTGGTCCCCACTGGTTCTACCCCCCACTTTGGGCGGGAGAACCAGCGGGAAAAACAAGTGAGGAAGGGAGGTGTGCCCACCTCTGCCAACTCCACCCCTCAGGTGGGGGAGGCGAGGTGAAGCACAACCTCGAGTCCCCGCCATCTTGAGGATGGGGGGACCCAGCCAACCAGGGACAGGCTCCTGCCCCCCTCCCACGGGAGAGTGGCAGAATAGGGGGTGTACCCACCCCAGGAAGGGACCCATTGGTCCCTGCCCTTTACCTACCTGTAACGCCCCTAAATCTAGTATTTAGGGGGTACCCTGAACCTTACTTCCTCAGATCCAGCAACAACAAGAAAAGAAGATAAGAAGAAGGACCGAAGAGCTGTGCAGAGCTAACAAGAGGACGACGCCCACTGACTTGGCCCCAGCCCTACAGGCCTGTCTCCCCTCGAACCTGCTCCTGCGAAATCCCGGCGTGTCCTGCAGTCAGCAACCTCAAAAACCCCGGAGGACCTGCCTGCTTTCACTTCAAAGACTGAATCTCCCGTGAACACCGGACTTGTTCAAACTGCAGCTTCTGGCTCCGGCCGGACACCGCGAATCCAGCCCACTCTGCACCCGCCGAACCCGGCCCAAGCTCGAGTGGAAAAACACCACGAGGAGGTCACCCCGGCGATCCTGACCCGAGATCCGGCGACTCCTGACCTGCCTCAAGCCTCCAATGGATGCCTGCAGCCTCAATCCAGAGGATCCCCTCTACCGTGACCAGAGCGGGTAAGACTTTCCGACGTCCCAAGGCACCCCTGCACCCGACGGCCTTGTGTGCCCAAACCAACGGTGCCTAACCAACCCAAGACATCCCAACTTACCCCTCGAAGTGGTGGTCGCACCTAGAAGATCCTCGTCCCTGAGCCTGCAGTGTTTCTTCTAACCGGAGGCGCTCCATTGAAAACAACAGGGCACCCGACCTCAAAACAGCACCCTGCACCTGGCCGCCCTAGTGCCGCTAAGGGTGCACCTTTGGTGCTAATTTGGTTCCCAATTTGCCCTCACCTAAACCCTAGGAGCTTTGCTCCCACAACCCAGTGGCCTGCTTGCCAGCAGCCACCAACCGGAGATCCCCTATCCTCCATAGGATAACATTGGGCCTCAACACTCTGCACCCGGCCGCCCTAGTGCCGCTGAGGGTGAAACAAAAGTGCATCACTGACCCTGGGGGACCCCTGAGTCCAACCCCAGAACCTTAACTCCCACAGTTGTTTACTTACCTACAAACCCATAACCTGTTTTACCTCCATAGGATAACATTGACAATTTTTCTTCCAAAAAACGACTATGTGTGGAGTTTTGAAAACTAAAGATATTCTTTAAAAATCGTACAATTAACCAAAACGTGTTTTCTCACCTGTTTGCAGGAAATGTCCCAGTGCTGAATCCAGGCATCCAGCACTGAGTTAGAAAAAGTAACGTAAAAGTAACTTACCTGCAATTTACTGACAAAGCCTATTCATTTCAATGTACTGCTCCAAAAAGTTTCTAAGTGTGGAGTTTTGAAATCTGAAAATATTCTTTAAAAATTGCACGAATAACAAAAACGCATTTACTCACCTGTTTTCAGGAAACGTCCCAGTGCTGAATCCAGGCATCCAGCATGGAATTAGAAAAAGTAACGTAAAAGTAACTTACCTGCAAATTACTGAAAAAGCCTATTCATTCCAATGTACTGTATTTGCTAAGTGTTGCATACTACTGCTCCCCTGTAAATCAAACAAAGTACAATTTCCATTGCATTTTCAAACTGTTCGACATTCAGTAACTTATTACTACAAAGTATTTTATGCTTACCTGTGCCAGGCTTGCTTGGTTCTAAAATAAAACAACAATATATTTTTATACAAAAACAATTGGCCTAGAGTTCAGTTCGAGTGTGTGAATTCATTTGCTGACTGAGTGTGTACATCAAATGCTTAACACTGTCCTCTGATACTGCCTTACTGCTCGACCAAGCTACCACTATTAGAGAGTAAGGTTCCATCTAACTTTAACCTCTGCCTACCTCTGGAGTTACCTGGACCCTATACACACTATACCTCATTTTGGTGTAGTATATATAGAGCCAGTTTCTTACAATCTTCCCTCCCGTTTTACATCTCAGGTGAATACGCTCGTCTTTCTGAAACTTGGCTCACTCTTGTTAGACATACCACAATTATATACAACTAGTCTATTAAATAATACATGGGCTATACTGGCCTTCAAATAAAAAGTGGGCCGTCAGTCCTTAAGTTGTAGCAAGGTTTAACAGGATCCATGCACACAAGCTTCCCTTTTACATGTTCACGTTTAAACTTCATATCTTATCTTTCTAGACGAGTGACTTGTTGCTTGCTTTGCACGTACATCATGATGCACTTAGAAAGTGTCCTGCTTGCAAGGATATTTCTTCGTAAGCATTTTATCACAACACTGTACATTATGTTCAAGGATAAAGTACACTGAGCACGCTGCCCTAGCGTATTGTTGTTGTCCATTCGGATCCTATTTATCAAAAGAGGGGGACTCTAGGAGCTATTCTAAAAGGTCCGGTGACCCGTGCTCCCGAAATTAAACTTATACCAAAGGGAGTCACTGTTCCTGAGTGGAGATGGAGAGAAGGGAAGTAGGGGGTACTCTTGTCGTGTTCTACTCTGCTTGTGGGAGGCAGGGTGTCCTCATCTTGATGTCCTCACACACCCCGAAGGATGTCATGCTTCATCATTGGGCTTTTGCTCCTCGTCGGGCCGGAGCTGCAATGCCCTACGGGTCCCCCGAAGGGTCTCTTTTTCGGAGATCTTTTGATGAAGCCGTATGGGCGCGTGGGTGTAAGTGGCAGTGAAGTCCTAGAAAGTGTATTAAAAAATGGCTGGAGGGAGAGTGATTAATTTTTAATAAAGTGATCCCTCTGTCATTATTAAAACAAAGTGTATAGAGCTGCTTTAAGGGGTATTATGTCCCTTGGTAGCTGGGTGATTATATGTCCCTAGTGGGCATATGTTATGGTCAACATGTTTCGCGCTTCAGTGGTCTCAGGGGGAGATCCAGGGCGCTTCGTCAGGACCGAATTAGAAAGTTATATCTACAGTGGCCCGAAAATTTCAGTGCCCCCGGATAAATGAAAGGAGTAGAGATTCTGAAACGACAGGAGTCAAAAAACAAAGATACAATTTGCCATTAGGGTATTAATACCAATGGAAGTTATGCTCAGGTCTGGGTTCTCCATTGGAGGGCCAGGTGCTTGTAGTTCGTAGCGTGATCATTGCTGTTAATGGTCGCGGTATGCATAAGTGAGCTAAAAGGTGCTGTGATCTTTCTAAAAATTGTTAAAAAAGGAGGTTATAACTAGGTGACAGACAGACAGACGTATAAGATCAATGATTAGTGCTCAGAGAATGGTGTCAGGGTTGTTCTCTGTATCAGTATTTTTTATTTGTGAACATACCCTGGTTTTATCGAGTAGGCGTGAATCGTATAGATAGAGTCAAAAATTCAAAAGTGAAAAGGTTCTATTATCCAGTAAGCTCGTGAACCTTTTAAATCTAGGTAAGTAATACTGTTAGGCCCTACCATTGATGGCAAACCTCGAGACGCTGTGTTTTTATGCGTAAGTACTTAGATAATATATCTCACCCCTTAGTAGGTAGGGTAAGATCCCATGAGATCAGTGAGGGTCACTTGAGAGCTATAATGGGAAGGAAGAAAAAACAGAAAACCACATGTGTCATTTTTACAGGGCTTCCTAAGGCTCTAAGTTATAACTCACAGTTGGTTTTTAGAAATTGATTTTTAGAAATTGAAGGGAGAGGATGCCGCCATGTGCAGGATCTGTCCTGGACTGATCTTGCCTCTTAGTTACTCACGGTTCTCTCGGTGCATCTGGGCTCTGTCACCTGTGTGCCTCTCGCTGTCTCCGCCGGTAGGGAAGTGAAAATTCTGACTCCTTTTATAGGAGTGGCCTGCTTCCGGGTGGGGTGTTAATTGTTTAATCACTGCATTGATTGGCAAGTTTTGGTTGTTACTATGGGTGCCATTTTGGAGTGGTTTTTTCTATGATAAGTTCATATGGGAAGGTTTTGGTTGTTACTATGGGTGCCATCTTGGAGTGGTATCTACTATGACAAACTCGTATGAGGAAGTTTTGGTTGTTACTATGGGTGCCATCTTGGAGTGATATCTTCTATGAAATGCTCATATGAGAGATATTCACGGGCTGTTGAATCTCTGTGTGCTGATAATTATGTGTCGCTGGTACGGTGATTTTACTTAAAGGGGGGCGATGCATGTCTTGTGTATGAAGTTATATATCTAATGTATTGGTGTGGCGCGCAATAGGCAGAATCTCGGTCGCCATCTTGTAGTGGGTTCTTGTGATAGATGTGATAAATGAAGTATCCCTAGTGGGGTGAGATATATTATCTAAGTACTTACGCATAAAAACACAGCGTCTCGAGGTTTGCCATCAATGGTAGGGCCGAACGGTATTACTTACCTAGATTTAAAAGGTTCACGAGCTTACTGGATAATAGAACCTTTTCACTTTTGAATTTTTGACTCTATTTATACGATTCACGCCTACTCGATAAAACCAGGGTATGTTCACAAATAAAAAATAAAAATACTGATACAGAGAACAACCCGGACACCATTCTCTGAGCACTAATCATTGATCTTATACGTCTGTCCGTCACCTAGTTATAACCTCCTTGTTAGCAATTTTTAGAAAGATCACAGCACCTTTTAGCTTACGTATACATACCCCGACCATTAACAGCAATGATCACGCTACAGACTACAAGCACCTGGCCCTCCAATGGAGAAACCAGACCTGAGCATAACTTCCATTGGTATTAATACCCTAATGGCAAATTGTATCTTTGTTTTTTGACTCTTGTCGTTTCAGAATCTCTACTCCTTTCATTTATCCGGGGGCACCGACATTTTTCGGGCCTGTGTAGATATAACTTTCTTATTTGGTCCTGACGAAGCGCCCTGAATCTCCCCCTGAGACCACTGAAGCGCGAAACATGTTGACCATAACATATGCCCACTAGGGACATATAATCACCCAGCTACCAAGGGACATAATACCCCTTAAAGCAGCTCCATACACTTTGTTTTAATAATGACAGAGGGATCACTTTATTAAAAATTAATCACTCTCCCTCCAGCCATTTTTTAATACACTTTCTAGGACTTCACTGCCACTTACACCCACGCACCCATACGGCTTCATCAAAAGATCTCCAAAAGAGACCCTTCGGGGGACCCGTAGGGCATTGCAGCGCTGGCCCGACGAGGAGCAAAAGCCCAATGATGAAGCATGACATCCTTTGGGTGTGTGAGGGCATCAAGATGAGGACACCCTGCCTCCCACAAGCAGAGTAGCACACGACAAGAGTACCCCCTACTTCCGTTGTCCGTTCGGAGACAGCTCTGAATCGGAAATACAAACAATGAGTAGATAAGGAACTCAGACACAGTGCGAACGATGCCAGTTTTTATTATATAAACTGCTTCTGATCTTTACCTCGTGAGAGGAGCACTTCCATGGATTATCCTGGACGCTTGCCTGTGGCAGATTCCCAGAACTGCGGACTTCTGTCAACATCCTGTAAGGAGGGAGGCCTGTTCCACACCAGGTTGGCTTCATCATACATCACTCATACAGGTAAATGGAGAGTTAAGCTGCTCCAAGAGTTACGGCAGAATGCACTTATTATTACGCTCTCTAGAGTAGAGTCAGGGTAGGTAGGGTTCTCATTATGAAATATACTCATATACGAATATAATCACTGCAACGTTATAATGGTTGAAATATTAATCTTCTTTATCATTCTTCTAATGCTGGTAACAATGCTTTATTTTCTTGTGCTAATAATTGCAGCTTGTGGTTTTTACACAAGAATCCAATTGTTTCAATAAATGTTTGAAATGTGAATTTACGTATTTCTTGTGTCTCCATTGGGCATGCCTAAGAAAATAACGAAAAGAAGATTTGTTTCCACAATTTCCTTGGGAGGGGAATCAGAGTGGTTATGTTCTAAGGTTGCAGGCACCATCCGGTACCCTGTAAGGTTTAGGGGTCAAGCTAGCCAAGAATTGGGAAACATATTCTGATGATATGCGAGGAGTAAGTCCCCATATTTTAGTGCATATGTTGTCCAACCACACAGTCTTACTTGATTAGTAGGAACTATACGACAAAGTGTAATCTTGCAAATTTATTAACATAAAGCAGTGGCTGCCGCATAGTATGGGGCCAGTTATGGAGGTACGGTCCTTAAAAAAGCTCCAAGTACAAGAGAATAATTTTCTCAGGTTCCTGATGACTTTAGTCCCTGGGATCCCACTGGCGCTGCAGTATCTTGAAACTTGGTATTTCCACAATAGCAGATCAGGCTACACTGAAACCCTTAGTGTATTGTGTCTGCTTGCATACGAATCCTTGTGCTGCAATATACCTAAAATCTGTTCAAGAAATGTTTATATATGCACGTAGAGGTGGCAGAAATTGGTTGAATTATGTTAAAAACTTTCTAACATCGTTGTAGCTACAGTGCTGTTGGAAGCACCCTTCTCAAGTTATTCCGGATTTAACTTGATCTTGTTAAGAAGCGGACCTGATCCCATAAAATCGAGGAATATATTTCTAACGCTCTGAAAGGGAGTTTTTTTTTTAAATAAACAGTTTTATTGGCTTTATGTAAATATGTAGAACAGACATCACCAAAATCCATGTATCGCCTCTCTGCAGCCCCATAGTAGTAATTCATCAGTGTATTGGGTCACTGAAGTAAAAAACCGTAGTGTTCCCACCATTTTCCCAAGATCCGTTCGTGTTTGCATGGACATCCTCTCACCATTTAGATGGGCTCCTCCACCTACGTGCACCAGTCCATCCCTGCCCGCCATTCAGCAAGCGTGGAAGGATCCGCTGTCTTCTATCTCCTGGCTATGTCCCTCCTGGCGACCACCATGGCCATGCCTATCAAGTATCGTTCCGCTCTATGTTTCCCAGATCATCAAGTATGCCAAAGAGGTCGTGTTCAGATCTGCGACTGTGGGTGAGTGTCTGAAAAGTTTCATCGCTCCGTCCATCATCTCCTTCTGTTTGCTTTGTTCGCCCTAAGTTGGCGGGGTATGCCCGGACGTGGGTCCCTCGCTCACTTTGCCACTGGATTCAAGCTAGCCTGGCTGATGAGGGGTGTTACCACGAAACTGGTCCCAGGATGCTTGTTTCCAGTCCAGGGAAGACCTGGCTTGGCAGTTCGGGCTGGACTGTTCCCATGAGGCACGGGGTCAAGACTGATTTACATATGGCTGGGTCTGAACTGGGGTGGCGAAGTGAGCTAAAGAATGATGATTGATTCAACCCAGATCTAATAGTGACTGGGGGTGAGTGTCTAAAAAGTTGCAGCGCTCCGTCCATCATCTCCTTGTGTTTGCATTTTTCTACACTGCCTTGAAAAGGCGAAGGAGCGATGCAGAACAGGTGTTGGCTGTTTTAGTATATTACTGCAACCCACCACAATGCATAGTTGTTAATACATTTCTCTAAAAACTAAATTGGCTGTTTCAATACATTACTATAACTGCACATATTTTATGGCTTCTAATGGATTTATGAATTAACAAATCATGCTGTTAAATTGTAATGATTGTGTAATTAATTGCACTTTTTAATAATAAATTTCATATCTCAAAGAGAACTCTTGTCTCAGAATTTAAACAGGGATGGTTGGTGCCTTAACAAATTAGTTTCACTTTGAAATGAATACTTTGCAAGATATTTTATGTTCTTATTCTCTCTTCCATAAACACTAAAACTGAAAGCTCGAATTAATCTCAGCCACTTGTAATTACTTGGGGTCGCAGTCCAATCCATCGGTATTTTGCACATCTTGCCACCTCAGTTTGGACCCAGCCATATGTAAATCAGTGTTGACCCTGCTCCAATGGGAAAAATCCAGCCTGAACTACCTGGCCAAGTCCTCCCACAAAGACTAATTTGCATATGGCTGGGTCCAAACTGAGGTGGCATGATGTGCAAACTTTCAGTGTACTGGGATGAGGACTTGAGTGATTACCAGCAGCTAAGATTAATGCAAGAATTCCATCAATCACTTTTTTGTATACGTTATTGTGCACCCCTAAGTGGGACGGGTCTGCCCAGACGTGGGCCCCATGCACACTGTGTCCCTGGAACCATGTCATACCTGGCTGATGAGCCCTAATGAAAGCAAAACCAGTCCTTAGTTGCAAACGTTCCAGTTCAGGGAGGATGTCGCCTGGCAGACCAGGGTGGACTGTTCCCAGTGCAGCAGGGTCAAGACCGATTTGCATATGGCTGGGTCCAAACCGAGTGGCATGGTGTGCAAACAAGGCCTGGGATGCGGCCCAGCGTGATTACCAGTGGCTGAGATTAATTCAAGCATCCTATCCATCACTTTGCTGTATATTTTAGTGTGTCCTCCTATGTGGGACGGCTATTCCAGACCTGGGTCCTGTGCACACCCTGTAACTGGAACCAAGCTACACCAAGCTGATGAGCCTTAACAAGTGCGAAACCGGTCCTGGGTTCATTGTGCTATGGTTCAGGGAGGACCTGGCCTGGCAGTTCAGGCTGGACTGATCCAACTGGAGAAGGGTCAAGACTGATTTACAAATGGCTGGGTCCAAACTGAGATGGCATGGTGTGCAAAATAATGATTGACTGGGACGAGACCAGATTGATTTTACATGTGGCCGAGATTAATTCAAGCATTTCATCCATCACATTTTTGTATACTTTAGATTCCAAATGTGACACTGTGCAACATCTAATTTGTAAGCTTATTAGAACCATGAAAGTATACTTCACATAACTGGGAAAAAAACGAGGACAGTAAGGAATATGTGGGTAGATAGAGTATCCACCAAAATGAGCTTTACCAAATCTAAGTAACTGTGCTTCTGACAGATACTGCTAATCGGAGATACCTCGCCTTCCGACTAGATACCAAAGCAGTACCTCCCAAAAGCTGAAGGCTCTGCCGAGTAGATTGCTACCAGAAAGTACTCAAGGGCCAAGCGGGTGAAATGGTCCTCCCTGCAGACTTTTTTGTAGAGCCTGGTGAAGGTGTGTAATGCTGCCCATGTAGCAGCTTGGCAGATGTCCAACATCGGAGCACCACTCGCCAATGTCATAGTAGCAGCCCTGACTCTGCGTGAATGAGCCAGAGGGCCTTCAGGACGCTCTTTTGTGGATAGAACAATGCATGTTTTTATACACAGGATGATCCACCTGGGTAAGATTTGCTTCTGAACAACCTTTCACTTTTTACAGAAAGCAAAGCCAATAAAAAGCTGATGATACACACAGTGCTGGTCTGTGCCCTCAATGTAAAAGTTAAGAGCCCTTTTTGGGCACAACCAGTGGATCCTCTCTTCCTCCTAGGAGCATGCCAAAGTAATTACAATGAAGAAACCAATTTAATAATCGGCAATTCAGACAGCAACTGTGCATAGGATTGAAGGGCGAGCACATCAAGATCATGAAGACCAAATAAATATCCCATTGAGGCATGATACAGAGTGCAAGGAGAAACATACTAGAGTCTCATTAAAAAATGCATCACAACTGGTGACCTGAAAAACAAGGGTTGGTCAAGAAAAGGGCAGATAAACATTGTTTGTTGTTGCAGTTTTTGCATTTTTATATGGCACAAACTTGACCCAAAGGTATTGTGCCTCTTTAGATGTGTACCAGTTACATTACACAAGGACACATTAGTTTCTGTTTTGTAGGCATGGGGAGATTAAGTGATTTGCGCAGAATTATATGATGCTGAGCTGAAGTCGAGACTCAAACCTGGTTTTCCAGGCCCAAAGATGGTAGCTCCAGCTGTTAAGCCACATTCTCTCCCCAATGCTGCTCACCGCAAAGCCCTCCTGGGCCAAAGGTAAAGCAAACATAAAAACAACAGACAATCTGGCCTGAAGATGGTCAACGTAATGGTCCAAACACCATGTCACGAACTTTTCCCAATGACCGGCATAGATATTTGGTAGATGAGAGTCCAGCTGCAAGAATAATGTGCATGACGTCTACAAGCAATTGGTACTGCTCAGTCTCCACACATGGAAGAGTAGATTGTTGAGGTTAGGGTGCAGGACTCTGCCCTGTCGCTGAGACAAAGGTTGTTAGCAAAGTGGTTTACAAGCCAGAGTACAAACGCTAAGGCTCTGTAGATCGGAGTCCCACACTCTCCAGTCCTAAGCCAGGGCTATGAGGATAATTGCTGATCTTATTCAGAACTCAGGGCAGGAGTAGCAGGGGAGGGAAGGCTTACAGTAAACTGGAGTCCGACTGCAGGCAGAATGAGTCTCCCTGGGTGCCTCCTGATGGAAACTTCCTTGTGCGTTAATTATGACACTGCCTGTACTTGGTGTTGGTGAAAAGATTCAAGGAATGCAGTAGTGGGCAAAGACAACTTGAGCTACCTTTTGATGAAGAGGTCATCCATTGTCAGGAAGAGGATGCCTGGTGAGCTCGTCCGCCTGCAAGGCCGCCAAATGGTTGACTATCAGAATAATCTCTTGGAGGTCCAACCACTTTCAGAGTCGGAGAACCTCCTGGCATAGGTCACACAACCCCACTCTGGCCTGCTGGATGCAGGACCACATGGCAGTTGTGTTATCCAGCAAGACAATGCCAGCTTCAATTAGATGGACGGGAGGAAGGCCATCAGAGCTAACCGAATGGCATTAAGCTTCAAAAGGTTGATGTTTTGCCTCTGGTCTGTCAGGGACCAAAGGCCCCTGATTTCTATCTCTCCCAGATAACTGCCGCAGCCCAGAGATGATAAGGCCGCCCTCATTGTGAGCTCTGGGTCGGGTCTGCCGCAGGTCAGACTGGTGTCCAACAGAACCCACTGAAGGTCCTGGGCTACCTCTTCCAATATACAGAGGTTGTTCAAAAGGCAGCCCTAGTACTGTGCCCACTGCAGGCTTAGGTTCTACCGCAGTGCACACATGTGCCAATAGACCTAGAGAGCAGCAGGATGCACAAGGCCAAGAATCCTCAGAACCATCCATGTCGGAACCCAGGAGTGATCACAAGTAGCTCAGTAGATAGCTGAAGGACCAACACTTGGACTGCTCTGCCCTATACTGCTGCAAAGGAGGCACTCTCCTCAGTGGGGAGGGCCCGATTGGGGAGCCCATCTCTGTCTCAGTGGAGGTTCCCTGGCCACAAGCATTCTCTAGATCTAAATATAGGCTAGCATTAGTATAATAAGGGGGGAGTAAATCATCCACCTCCTCGTTGACATCTTCGTCATGTGGAACATTTTGAAGTCCTTGAGCAGAGTCAGAATCTGATCCGAACAAACCTTCAAATAGAGATGCTGGGGTTCATCCAAAGCCTCAGCAATCTTATAACGAGACAAGGGGCTGCCATGGGCTGATGACACCTCCAGATCGTAAGCAGGCATCAGAGTCAGCTCCACAGTAGGTGCCACTGGAGTCGAGGCTGGCACCGGAGCAGTTGTAACTGACAAGCAGGAGTGGAAGTATGGGCCAATGTCTGTAGGAGCCTGAACAGAGGTGACAGGGCCCCTGCAGCTCCAGTAGGCCCAAAGGTAATCCAGAAAGAGCCAGCAGGACCGTGAAAGCTCCCTTAAGGCATCTATCTGCTTCAGGGTCGTAACAGTCAGGGAAATTCAGGGGTGCCGGGACCAGCCTCAGATTGGGCTCGGAGTTGGATGAAGGGAGCAAAGTCAGGTCCTCTGAGTGCCGACTGCGCAATTCCTTCTAGGGTTCCGAGTCCTGAGACAAGGACACGTACTACTTGGACGTCTTGGGCTTGTGGCGAGTCTTGTCTCTCAACTTCAATCTTCAACTTGCCTGAGGATGGTGATCTGGAACAGGACCAGGACTTGGGCATGAGTGGGCCTGCGACTTGGACCCAGTTTGTTGTAGACAGTCACATACAACTTCACCTCCTGCTGCCAAATGGCTTTTGGTTGCAACAGGAAGCATTTGTTTCAGGACTTGGAATCATGCTTAGACCCTAGACACCACAGGCAGACATTGTGTGGCTCTGTGACCAGCACCTGTTTCCAACATTCCATTCACGGTTTGAAGCCTATGGTCTTAAGGGGAGACATTTTCTCTAGCACACTGAAAGAAGATGACATCAGTGTGCAGGGGTGCAACCTTTATACTTCTTCTTGCTGTCACTTATGGAGATGATGTGAAGTCGCCACAGAGCCTGATAGCACCATCTATCAATGTCTCCCTATTAGTAAAAGTACAAAGAGGGCACAGTTGTTTCTATTTGTCCTAACTGTATATGACTATTTGTATTTCTCATAGATACTTGTAACCGCAGATTCCTCAACTTTGACCTCCACCAGACTGGATCCAGGACTTATCATGCAGTTGCCGCTGTATGGACAGTTCGGGGGTGATACGCAAAGGCATTTATGAATCGGACTCCAGAAGGTATAGCCAGCAGTAGTACTCCATCTGACACAGTTACACCATTGGCAGTGCATTCTTCCATCACGCACAAAAGAGGCGCCAAACATGCACCAGCTCTCACAGCTAGTCTCACAAAAGAACAGGTACAGCACAGGCAGAAGCAGGTATGGCTTTCACTACCTTCCAAATTGACTAAGAACAGCAATGGCTGCAGCACAAGTGCTCCTCGCATGCCAAACAGATGCAGAATGGGTTGCATCAGTGCAAGCTTCAATCACACAAAGAGCAAGTGCTGCATATGAATGGCATTGCAACATTCACCTCGCAAACAGAACAGGTAAAGCACAGACAATAATAGTGCAAGTGTCTTACAAAATCTCCAGATGGAGAGCACATGCAGCAGCAGTGGAAGCTTCGCTAATGCACAAACCAGCTGTAGCTCATGCTTGAGCAGTGCACACCTCTATCACACAAAGAACACTGCAGGGTCTCTTCATACATAGAACAAGTACAGCACTTCAAGCAGCACTTCAACTTTCAGTGCAATGTGACAGATAGCCATGGATTCAGCAGGCACAGGTGCACGAATGACAGTTGATTCACAGAGACTGTTAGCACTTGTGGGACTCACTCTTCTGCCAAAACCTTTTAATTGAACTTACCTCAATGTCATGCGCAGAAGACATTTTCTTTCCAAGGGCTTTAGTAATCACATTCCAGCGCCATTTCGTGCCTGAAAATGACTGGAAAAATTAATATATTTCAATTTTTTTCATCAACGTCAGCTTTCATGACAGTCTACAAACGCCCGGAATATGCATTTAACCATACACATCTGATCCCCACCTAAAACCCAGTATGAACGCCACACTAGGCACATTTCTAGAGCTCTTTCAACTCAACCACCCACCCATCCATCCATCTATAACCCACCACACTTTGCAAAACCACATATGGCTGATCCCGGTCTGCAAGAATTGCAGCAGGTCATATTTGCACTTTCCCAGTCACACAATTTTCTTTGCCTTGCTTTTTCACCAATAACTGTTTACAGTGGATGAATGAATGAATGATATACATTTGCAAAGCGCAACAATGCGCAAAGGTGTCAAGGCACTGAAAACCAATCCTGATAGTACCCCTACCCATTGCCCTGGCCAGGTTACAAAGAGAAAAGCCAGGTTTTAAGGCCTTTCTAAAAGGAGCATGCAGTGTCATACCAGTTAAATGAAGGGGGAGGGAATTCCAGATTTTGGAAGCTGCAACCGGAAGGATCTGCCTCCCCATCTTTTCTGCCGAACTTTAGGGTTGATAACTAGATTGTGAGCAGCCAATCGGAGAAGTCTGCAAGAGGAGTAACACTGGAACAGGGTTTTAATTCCCCCTTGACTGGCACTATACAGTGCTTTATGAATAATACACATGGCTTTGAAGGTGACGCAATTCTGTATAGGAGGCCAGTGAAGTTCACGCAATCCTTTTGAGAATGACATATTTTAGAATATCTAATGTCAGCCATACCGCCGCATTTTGCACCAGTTGCAGTTTGGACTAAGGTGTCTTGTTAGCGTCCAAATAGAGAGTGTTACAACAGTCGGTCCTGGATGAGATTAGTGCTAAGGCCACCTGTTTCCATGCAGGGGAAGGATTGAAAGGAAAAATCTCCCACAAGGTTCTGATGATCCCAAAACAGTTCGCCACCGTGAGATTGACCTGAAGATCAAAAGATAGGTCACTGTCCATGATAACTCCTAGGTTTTTGCTGAGTTTGTAGGTGTGGGTAATGTCCCGAGACTGTCTGGCCACTAATTCTGGTTCCAAACAGGTGATTGGCTCCCAAACATCAACAACTCAGTCTTCTCGCCATGCAACTTAAGGCAATTCTTGCCCATCCATGAGGCCACCGCCTTCATACAGTTGTTAAAGTTGGCCGCTATAGCATCCATGTCCTTTCAGAGGACACGATGATCTGTGTGTCGTCCGCAAACAACACAGCCAACAGCCCATAGGATCAGATCATTCTGGTATTAGGAGAGATGTAGAAGTTGAACAGCATAGGGCTCAGAGAGGATCCCCGAGGAACCCCACATGGCAAGGAGAAGGGATCAGATTTGAATTAGTTTATGATCACCATCTGGCATCTACCAGTAAGGAATAAAGTGAGAAATTTCATGGGCATATCCCCTATACCCAGGGTCTGCAAACGTTCAGTAAGTAAGGTAGGGGAGATGGTATCAAAGACAGCGGACAGATCCAAAAGGATCAAAGCCGCGGCCTGCCCTGCGTCAACAAGACGTCTGATGTCTTCTGCTGCGGATTTAAGGGCAGTTTCCGTACCAAAATGGCTTCTAAAACCGAGCTGCGAGATGTCCAGCAGACTCAGTTGTTCTACATGCAACATCAAATGATGTTTTTTTTTTGTTTAAACTTGTTTTTTTTTCTCAATACTGCACAGATATCACATTACATGCTGACCCATCAGGCCGCAGCATCAGGGAAGGATGAAGAAAAAATACCAGTTGGCATACACTCCAGATTAACAGTGCAGGATCTCACAGCAGTCTACATGTATGCCCATTCAAATGATGGTTAAGATGCTTCGCCAAGATCTTAGCCAGGAGGGGTAGCAGGGAGACAGGGTGATAGTTCTTCAGGTCATAGGGGTCAAGACTGGTTTTTTTTTAGAAGAGGCCTGACCGCTGCATTTCTCCACAGCTGTGGATAGCACCCAGAATTAATTGCTCTTTTCATAAATAGCAGTTAGAGGAGGAACTTTTGTGCTCACTGCTAGTTGGAGAATCTTAGAGGGGCACGGTTCTAACAGAGATCCCGATTTCAGGTTCAGGAGGTAAGTCTCTGTTTGATCTGGAGTCAGAGGGGGGGGAACCAGAACAGAGAACACTGGTTGTAACTCCTCCGCCTCAAAGGTGATTAAGCAGCTTTGCTGCCGAGAGGCAGTAAGGCAAGAGTCTGGAAGCTCCTCTTGATTAGCTGGTACAAATTCTTTGTAAATACTAGTAACCTTATAATGGAAGAATCCTGCCAACTTGTTACAGAGCTCAGTTGAGCCCTCAATTTCTGAGGACACTGGAGGAGACCCAAGCTGGTGGATAACTTTAAAAAGCACCTTACAGGAGCTTGTGGATTCACTTTTCTTCGTACAGAAGAGAGATTTTTTCTTCTCTAATGGCCTTTTAATACTCTCTAATGGGGTTTTTATATAAAATTTTGCCTTGGATCTCATACTGTTTCCTCCATCCGTGTTCCTGCCGATGGCAGGCTTGCCTTAGTAGTCTTAACCTTTCGGTGAACCATGGTGCTGTGGGTCCCTTTCTGCAAATTTTGACTCTTTTAAGGGGCACGACCACCTCTGATGCAGAGCTCAACCAGGCTGCTAGTTTGGCAGCTCCCGAATCTGCAACTTCAGCCTCAAAACAAGGGTGGCTTCTTAGTCCACTTGAAAAGGATTCTGCCGATACCCCCTTCCAGTTTCTTTTAAACATCATGGTGGTGTGCGAGGTGTCTTTGATCTGGGTGGAAGACGGCTCAAAGGTGAAAGTTATACTGCCTGATGGTCTGACCAAGTTAGAGGTAATACCTGTTGCACAGACATCTTGGCATCATTTGAAAAAATCCCATCTAGGCTCTGTCCCGCTATATGCGTGGGGGCCCTAACCAATTGTAAGAGTCCAAGGGAGCCCATGGTGTCAATCAGTGCTCTGGAGTCCGTACTCCTGGTCTCCTCTAGGTGAAAGCTAAAGTCACCCATAAGAGTGACCTTATTTTTGGCTAGATATGGTTCAATCAGATGTGCGAATTCGGTCAGGAACATAGACCTAGAATCCGGAGGTCTGTATACTAAGATGCTGGAAAATGACTCAGTGGTTGAAATTTTGATGGAGAAATTAAAAGCCTCACACAGGCTAGTACACTTGAGCAATTCCATAGGACACTGATATTTCAGTTTGTGTACAACGGCTAGAACACCTCCAGGTCTGTCCACCCTATGGAGTCTGAGGATAGCATTACCTGAGGGTATTGCATCAGTCAAAGTCAGGATCCGACAAGGCATTCGCCCATTTCTCTGTGATGAAAACCCAGTCCGGGTCATCTGTTAACACAAATTCTGCAAACTCTATGTTATGCTTACTCAAGGACCTGGCATTGATTAGGGAGCCTTTAAGGTTCTCCTTACGTGTATTACTCCCCTTACTGACTGCTTTTTCAACTAAGGAATCATCATAGTTAATGTCCCCTCCCAACAAAAAAGGTAAGAGACCCTAAAGCCACAAGCAGGGCAAGTACAATTTATATTGTGTTAGAGGTCATTAAAATCCAATGTGCGCATGGAGGTAGCTTACCCTTATGGTTCAGACTCAACAGAAAGTCTTTAGAGTAGACCAAGGGGGAAGATCTTTCTGATAAAAAAACGGCCTGGGGTCCTGGCGTGGGGTGGAGTACAGACGTGGACGGGTGCAGACGGGCTTGCCTTTGGCATGATGCGTCCATGCACACATGTACAATATATAGTTGTATCAAAATTGAGAGAACGACTAGCCCACTAACTTTGCTGCCAAACAACCAGGAAGTGGGCTACCCACGTGACACACACTCCCTCCGCAACAAGAGACTGCTGATAAGACGTAGCAGACCGAAGAGGCAGTGCAATAGTAAGTTCAGCACAAAGCAATTAAAATGAGCAGTTTAAAATTACACAAAGACCAGCATAACCATGATTGTAAAAATAGGAAGGCTGGACAATGATACCTCATTAGTTAGCCTTTAAGAGTATCCTGGAGCTAGTAATAGGTCTGTGAGGGATTACTGCACCCCTCTTAAACCCTCATGCCCACATTTTACTCATATGCTTCATGACAACATTTGCAGTTATCGGTTTCTGGTAACCCTCAAGTTCCTATGCAACACCTCTGTAGGCTTCAGTGCTATCCCAAACCAGTACCTTGGGCTACATAATGTGGCTAGAGTTACTAGATTCTCTGCATCACGGGGACACCATCGTACTCCCCTGACCTGCCCCTAATGGTGCTCAACCCATTGCCTCATGGCGGAAAGTGGGGAGGGCTGACAGAGTGGGAAACGGCTGGGGCAACAAAGGTAGGAGATCTGCACCACGACGGGAAGCTTCTCCCCTTCGAGGAATTTAGGACGGAATACACTCTACCGCAATGCCACTTCCTGCTTCATAGAGCGGTGGCAACGGCACTCCGTAAACATTAAATCACGGGGCTGACAGATCCACAACTCCATAGACCCTGTCAATACATCGTGACATCCACAGGCCCCTACAGAAATGTGACGGCTCTTTATAGGGCATTACGGGAAGACTCACTTTTATCATTAGACGTACTGTGCAACAAATGGGAGGGTGACCTTGGAATCCCCATCCCAGAGGAAGGCTGGACTAAAATACTAGACAGAGTACCGAAAATCACCCAAAATGCTAGATTTGAATTGATTAACTCCTATGTCCTAAATAAGGCCTATCTCACCCTGGACCGCATTAACAGATACTTTAGAGTAGACGATGCGTCCTGCCCGAGATGTGAAGAGATAGAAGCAGATTACATACACATGTTGTGGCAATGCTTGACCCTGCAGCAGTACTGGGAGGAGGTAACGACTGCCATGGCAGAAGTGGGGGAGAAGGAGGTGCCTTGCTCCCTGCGTCACTGTCTCTTGGGGTGAGATCACAAGTAGATTTCAAGACCTGGCGTTTGTCCTAGCAAAAAGGGAGATTACCAGGAACTGGAAGTCCCCGGGGGGCCCTCGGGCGGCTGTTTGGAGGAGGGAGCTGGGGAGGAGGGAGCTGGAGAGATGGGCTAGCTATGAAGGCGAGGTTCTTCTGAGAGATGCTAGAAGGGGCATAGGCACATTGGATACAGCCCACGCCTGGGTGACGTTGGTGGACTGTTTGAAGAATGCTGAATCCCAATCACAGGAGCCACTCGCTGCCCTGGAAGGGTCACAGGCCTCCCATCCCCGCAGGCTGGAATGGTGAGTGAATGAATACCTGTATGACATCGCGCACCCCCATGTCCACACTCATGTAAACAAAACAGAACTGAGGACAGATGCCTATATACTATTTTACGTTACAGAATTGACTCTCTTGGGGGTGACCCCCCCTGATTTAGAGCAAATTATGAACCAGGGTGCAACTCAGCAGAGGGAGGGGAGGGAGTTGATAGGACAATTAGGTTCTTCTTGGGGGGGATGCCGCTATATGTACGAATATATTATGGGACGTTATCGACTATTAATGTCTAAACGCTGTGCCCGCTTAAACCTCAATAAAATCGGTTAAAAAAAAAAAATCACGGGGACGCCATGTTTTCAATACTGGGAAAGCCTTTTGCAAACCATTTCAGTCTGGTACTTCATTGGATTCACTCAAAGGGATCCAGACTAGACCACTCAACATGTTAAAAAAAAGCTCAGATCGTGAAATGTGTAGTATTCTGGTAACCACAGTTTTCCACAGCATGGCACCTGCAAGTGAGACGATGCTCGGACTTATGCAAACCTCGTATCAGTGACTTGGCACCCGTTTTGTCTCAGACTTCCCAGGTATAAATGCTCAGGCATTAGCCAGTGCGAATGTTATGATACAAAGAGACCTCTGAATAAAATCAGGAGACCAGATCTGTATGTGGAGTTATTGCTGTTGCAGAAGCTGTAGGCCAACGTATTCCGCAAGTAGATTTACAACTTACACAGCATCCAAAATATGTAACTTAATCAATAAAAGCACAATATTTTGATGAAGAATAACTTGGCAATTCCCCGCTCCAGTCTCCTAAAGTGCCAAAGCAAATAAAATAATAGAATGTTGCAATGCACACGACAGAGAACCAGGGGGCAGATGAACGTACAAACTGGTCACAAATTGTGTACCGACTTTTGCACCCAGTATTTTACTTTGCAAACAGCCCTCTGTATTAATAGGTCAGTTCACAAAATATGAATTGCAAGAGGTTGCAGAGCAACCTGCCTACTTAATATTCATTAGGCAAGCTCAATTTGCATCCACCTGCTTTGGCTACAATGACAGGGATTATGGCTCGAGGGGGCTGCCAACTACCACCCCTATGACTGCATTCCAAAAGGGAAAGCATTTTACTCTTTAAAGCAGCGCCCGGTTCTTAAATGAACTGGGGCTGCTTTAAAAAAAAAAAAAAATTAAAACTTACGTTTAGAAAAACTTTGTGACATGACAGCAAGTAGCGCTCCCCGAACCACTTTCTACTCAATCAATCAGGGAATTGTAAGCGTGCTACTCACCCGTGAGGGTCTCAAGGCGCTGGGGGGGGTCCCCAGATCCGCCTGATGCTGCCACCCCACTTGGGAACCCCACCCAGGGATTCGGCAACAGATTAAATGGTCTGCGACCAGAATTATGGCAATCAGAATTATGGTCACAAACAATTCATACATACCATACAATACTGATTGAGTCAGAAAAGGTTTTCCAACTCACAAGATATTTTTGAATGAGTGATTTAGTGGTCCAAAGACTGTACTTTACTGAACAGCAGGGTTCATGACTACTAAATGACCTACTACATCAGGCCACAGATCTGGATCTGTCTGGTAAAGCACCAATCAACATTTACTTACTAAGCTACTTTCGTACAAGTTGTGCTGTGAATGAGGCATCTTGACATAGTCCTGGCTCCAGGGGTCGGCCGGTCTCCCTTTGTAAGGTGTGGGTATAGACCCTGGTCTAACAGTGCTGACCTGCGGAGACAGAAAGGGTCATTAGAGAGTGGGGCAATCCTCGTAGCAACAAAATGATATCAAGCTTTAATTTTAGGATGTGGGTCCTTCATTTTACCACGTTGATCTGGATAGAGGAATTAAAGAGACCATCAAAAATCTACAACTCATATTTGTGTACACGCATGCAGCATGAAAGACAGACTAGCGATTTAAGCAGGTGATCAGTGACAATATCAGACTTGTATAGTATCCCTTTGATCGGGAATAAATGAGAACTTTTTTCTGGCAAAAGAAACTGAAGTCCATGCAAAAAGGACTGCAAAAGCTTTAGCCACCACAACAAAATCTTTTCTTTTGGTCAGTTGAAGAGCAGACGTTTGAGCCTTGGGAGATCTTTTCCTGTGTAAATTCACTTCTGAATTGTGTCCCCTGATATCCCTCCTTTCCTTCTGTCCTCACTGGTTTACATTATTGTGCCTCTCTTCACGGGGCTTGCTGTTTGAGCGAGCATACGTTTGGTTGCCCTTCTCAGGACTGTCATCCAGGATCATTTATACTGATGGAGATGCACCTTCCCCAGCTGGACACAGTATTCTAGCCGTGTCAGCCAGAGGTACAAACAATGCTCCAGTTGTAGCCTCTAGAAGGAAAGAAGGTCCTCCAGATGATACCTCATGAGCTGGATGCAATAGTCCAAATGCGGACCGCAGAACAGGACACCATACTGCAGATGATATCTGCAGAACTGGATGCAGAACCTCAATTGTAGACAAACCTAACTGAAGTGTCTTTTTATTGAGAGATGTAATTAACAGGGAACAAGAAACCCCACTCTTTATAAGGAGGTGCTGCAAGCAAACTTGGAGCCAAACATCTAATTCATTTTATTTTAAAAAAGGCCTGTGACTAATACTGGAAAATAAAATGCAAGATTGACTCAGGTAGAATGTGTGGGTCTAGAATGGCATAAAAAGGACATCCCACGAAAAGGCCATCTTGGATAGTTCTGGCACGTTTTATTGCATGTGCATCACATTTGAGGTGTCTATGATTAATGTCAGGTCACACAAGTCGAATGTAGCTGAAGACTTACGCATGCCCTGCCGTACTCAAAGCGACATGTAGTTGGGCACCTGAGCCCTCACTGGACAGATGCTGATGTGTGAGAAAAGGCTGGGTTGATGCTTGTTGGTTCTTTGCAGGGGTCAGTGGAATTAGGAAAGGAAGAACGGGTCTCACATATTTAGTTTACGCAAACTATTGTTTCCACTTAAAAGCATGAAATACTGTAATAATAAAATAATGGCCTGTGGCACACTACACCCATCAGGAGGCATTTGTTGGGGTGAACGTTCTTTGTAAGGCATTGCACTGTGCTGCCCTATCTGTTTTCTCAGGTTAGCACTGTGTTTTTACCCCACTTACCTCGATATTCATCCAAGTCCAACAGAGGTGCCTCATCTTTACTCTTCTGTTTCACATCAGAGCTGGCCTCTGGTGAGTGGTGGAAACCACAGTGGACTTCCTTTGAGTGAGGGTGGCTACTGTCCCTTCATCCCAGGCTGTGCAATAAAAGGCAGGTGGCAGTGTATTAATAAGTCGAGGGGCACAGGCCTTTTTACCAGCACACCTGTGGCGAGTGTCATGCCTGACATATGTAGCGGAGATGAGCTGTACTTGTATGTGCAACTATCTGGGCGTTCTCTTCCGAAGGTGCTCTCCTCCATGCACTCTGTACACTTTGAAATGTCCAGGACCCTCACTAGGTATATGTGGAATGCATACAGGGGGATTGATTGTCATCTCGGAGTGTGTAAGACAAGCGGGGTGTAAATTACATTTTAGACAGCGAGGCACTACAATGTGAAATGCTTGTATGTGAAATTCATAATGCACGTACGGGCTCATGAATAGGTGCTTGTCGCTGCGGGTTAGCAGTCAGTTTTCCCATAATTGTTTTTGCCTCCAATGTCTTCTGGGGCTGCCCTCTGTTCTTGACCGGTTGTTCATTTTGGCCAATAACACACTCTGTCCACTGACAGACAGTCAGTACTTACTAAATCCTAATTGTGTCAATGGGGGGGTCTCTCCACTTTGCTGTCCTGGAACATCTGTAACCTAGTCCTTCAAACTGGAGACAAAGTGCCCCTTTTAACATCTGTCTCTAAGGGTAACTAGGAAGAGCAGTCAAAGGCTAAGTCAGGAAGGTGCTGTGGGCTAGAAACTTACAACATAGCAAATGCAACATAAAGACTCAATAAATAACAGAAAAAGTACTTTAATGAATTCAGAACTACTGTGAACAAAATTACAAATATTTACAATATCTCAAGTGTATTTGAAAATGGAAACCCCTCCTAAAAGCATCTTGCAGAATTGCAGGGTGTAGATCAAGCTACAAAAAAAATATTACAGGGGCAATTAGCCTGGTAAATCTAGTCAAGGCTTCTCCACCGACTAGCTCGCGAGCTACTGGTAGCTCCCCAGGTCTCCATAAGTAGCTCTCCTGTTTGAAGCCTGGCCTACTAAATTAGTAGCTTTTTAGGTTGGTGTCTTTAATATATGTATACCAAAATGTAAAAGCGTATATTTGATACGTAATTGAGTGTAATTTAAAAATTCATAAGCTGATGTTGGAAGAACACTTGTATTATTATTACCTTAGTGCCAGGGGCATTGCAGCTATGGCTGTTATGGATTACCCACGTAGAGACATTTAACATTGACAACATTGGAAAACCTTTTTTACATCAGTGCTGGCATCTGTGCGTGATGAACTGAGGAAATCACAGCTGGTAATGTATATGGTGGTCACTAATAGAATCTTGTCTTTTATGGTTACTATGACAACATTTATAATAAAAATAGCTTGTGAGGATTTTCACTGAAGTTAAGTAGCTCTTATTGCAGAAAAGAATGGGGACCTGATCTAGTCTATTCCCATTAACTGTGTGGTACCTGATAAAAATGTGCATACCAACAGGCTCCAAGCCTAAAACCCAGCAATGCCCCTATCTGGGCAGACTACAACACAAATCTTTTCAGATCAGCAAGGTTGGGTCTGCAGGCTTTGTCAAGTCGTTGATTTGACTTGGCAATTTATAAAGTGCAAACAAATGCCAGAGGGCGTCAAGGCGTTAGTTCGGTTAGTCTAGTGCGGAAGGAGAAGAATTACATGGTCCTAGCCCTGAAGGAAACATTATAAAGAAAAGAGCCAGGTCTTCAAAGTCTTATGAAAAGGAAAGTGAGCTTGCAGACAAGAAATGGAATAAGGATGAGTGTTCCAGAGCTTAGATGCAGCCACAGAAAAGGATCTCCCTCCCCATCTTGCCTTTCAATATTCAGGAATAACTAACAGATTTTTCCCCGCAGATCGCAGCTGTCTATATGGAATGTATCATTGGAACAGAGTCTTGATACCATCAGGGCCAGTATTGTGTAGTGTTTTGTGAACAATGCAGAAGGCTTTGAAAGTACTTTGTTTGCTAACGGCAAGCCACTGCAATTAACTAGTCGGCGCAGAAGCTAAATGGAATTTGGGAAGATCAAGAATCAGTCTTGCCACTGCATTCTGAACAAGTTGCAGTTTGGCTATACCACTCCTATTGATGTCCAGATAAAGTGCGTTATAATGGTCCAACCTGGAGATAACCAATACCAAGTCCTCTTGTTTGCGTGCAGGGAGAGAGAGGAAAGGAAACACTTTCCTGAGAGTCTTAACCACCCAGAAAGAGGTTGAGACAGTCCTCTTAACCTGAAGATTGGAGGATACGTTATTGTCCACCAGAACGCCAAGATGTTTTGCAGAGTAAACGGAATTGGGTAATTGACCCAGCATTTCCGGCCACCAAGACTGGGTCAATATGGATGGTTGGCTATCGAAGATCATGACCTCAGTTTTATCACCATTGAGTTTGTGGTCGTCTTTTACTATCCAGATGGCCACTGCCTGCATGTAGTTATTGATGTTGGTGGCTGATGCCTCTATGTCCTTCATAATGGGAAACATCCATTACAACGCAGTCATTTCATTGCAATGCCTTTACAACGCAACTTATACAACGCAAGTGCCTTTACATCACATGCCGTTACAACGCAGTCATTACAACGCATGCCATTACAACGCATGCCATCACAACGCATTATAAGGTAAGTAATGGAGAATTTTAAGTTTTAGGGTGAGTATGGGTGTTGGGGTAGTTGGGAATAGTAATTTTTACCCCTACACTATCCAACACTTTCCCTACTGTTGCACTCACTGGAGTAGGAATAGTAATTTTTACCCCTACACTATCCAACACTTTCCCTACTGTTGCACTCACTGGAGTAGGAATAGTAATTTTTACCACTACGCTATCCAACACTTTCCCTACTGTTGCACTCACTGGAGTAGGAATAGTAATTTTTACCCCAACGCTATCCAACACTTTCCCTACTGTTGCACTCACTGGAGTAGGAATAGTAATTTTTACCCCTACACTATCCAACACTCACTGGAGGGGAATAGTAATTTTTACCCCTACGCTATCCAACACTTTCCCTACTGTTGCACTCACTGGAGTGGGAATAGTAATTTTTACTCCTACACAATCCAACACTCACTGGAGGGGGAATAGTAATTTTTACTCCTACACTATCCAACACTTACCCTACTGTTGCACTAAAAGTATTAAGCATTATAATGGTATGCGTTGTAATGGAATGCGCTGTGATGGAATGCGTTGTAATGGTAGTTTTAACAAATGCGTTGTAATGGTATGCGTTGTAAAATCATGCGATGTAATGGTAGTTGCGATGTAAAAACCGCGTTGTAAAAGCATGCGTTGTAATTGTTTGCGTTGTAACGTCATATATTCCTTCATAATAGACAATTGTGTGTCGTCAGTGTAGAACAAGGCCTGTAGCCCAAATGATCTCATCAGTTTAGCCAGTGGGGAAATATAGAAGTTGAACAATGTGGGGCTCAGGGAGGAGCCCTGAGGAACCCCACATGGGGTAGCAATGGTCTCTTAATAGAACTGATCCACAACTACTGTCTGTGACCTATCCATCAGAAAGCAGGAGCTTCAGGGCCTGGTCTGTGACCCCAATTTTCTGAAAGAGGTCAACAAGCCAGGTGAGAGAGATGATATCAAAGGCTGTGGATAGATCCAGAAGGATCAGCACCGCAACCTGCCCTGTATCCACTATGGAGCAGATGTTAACAATGTATTCTCGGTCCAAGGGTTACTCCTGAATCCAAACTGAGAAACATCCAACAGATGTTGTACCAGGTTGGTCATCAGCTGGATGTTCGGGTTTTTCTCCAACATCTTAGTGGGAACCGGCAGCACAGAAAAGGGCGGATAATATTTTTTAATCGAAAGGGTCTTGGTTGGGCTTTTTAAGGAGAGTCTTACCAACCACATTTTTGAAATTTTGGGGGTAGCAGCCAGAAGTAATAGCCTTATTAAGAGTTTATATGAGGTGAGGAATAATAATATCAGCTCCCAGCTGCATCGTTTTAGGCGTGTTCCAAAAAACGGGGTTTGCCCTAACAATCCTACTGCATCTGGGCAAGAAATACACTCTGGGAATAAACAGCGATGAAGAGGAACTGATAAACCAATACTTATATATAAAGGAGAAATTATATTAGTCCCTATCTGTGAGTCTCAAATCTCTACAATTTTTTATTTCTTTTATTGTCAAACCAATACTGACTCCAAACATGGTTGTAAAAAATGTATATTTTATCTGATTTTTACCAAAAAACACATAAGGACAAATATCCAAAAATACATACATATATATAACCATAACCAATCTTTCCTGCCCGTTATATTTACATACGGATACAACAGCAACGTAATTCAAGGAAAGCCATCCGTAACAAAAAGAGGTAGTCCCATACACATTCGAGGGGATACTTCGACCCTCAACCTGTTGTAAGGAACATGTACACAATTTTTTAACATTAATCAAAGTCTCTCGGACTCCTCCGTATTGTAGGGTCGACGCGTTTCGGCACATTCATTTGGGCCTCATCAGGACAGGAGAGGCAAGAAATGGAGATGCCTACAAACAATTATTGTGGCAAATCAATGATGGTTGAATATAAACAATATATACAAGAACTAAACTCAGGCGAGTGAGATAACGGCTATGCCTTCGAACCTTATAGCCTCGGGTGCTTAACCAAAAAACACTGACTCGGATATAGTGTATGGAAAAGTAGAGAAATCAAAGCCAAAGACACCAAATGATCATAACAAGCTAGATTTTCACCACATACCATCACCAGTGCATAATATAAAGACTAAAATGTGTCGGTTGAATTCTTAACTCAGCTACTGACCCGGGCAAATGTATAGCGAATTATCACTGGAATCTTCAAAAATGCTTCCAAAGAACAAAAAATAATGGGGGGGGAATGACTCCTCCTAAGGTCTTCCTTAAGGTCACTGTTTGCTAAACGATAAACCAAAAGAAACATAAATGACTCATAAAGACATGATGCTGAGAATACTCAGCAATACTCTAAATATTAAACGAACTGACCTTTGTCCAAAGCTTGAATGCAGCCTGCTAACTTTATGAAAATAGTCTGCTGCTATTGATCGCCAAATCCCATATGTCGAGGCTACACGGGGAAACCAAAAAATGCCAATAACTAAAAAGTCAAAGCACCGGTATGGGTTCAACAGTAAAATAAAAAATAAAATATATGAGCGACCTACTTACTAGTGCGCTTGAAAGGTCATCAAAAACACAGATCCTGTACGTAGGCGAAACCGTTTAATTATTCCCACGGCATCAGTGCCAATTGAAGACGGTTCCCGCGGCGTCCTCCGTGTCGAGTTCCGATCACGTGGAAGAACGTACGTCCGCTTACGCACGTATAAACTAAAAAGTATGGAAATAGAAAAAGGGCTCGGGACAATTTGACCAAGTCTCCCGGATGAGACACTAAAGAAGGCCAACTGGTTATGTGTTGGGGTCTAGTATTACGGACCTCTGGTCCAAGCAGGGTGAATGAAGGAAACTAGCTCCTTTGTAGAGTAAATGCGGGTCGTGTGTTAATGAATGAAACACTATCAACCCTCACTACAATAAAAAATGAAAAATGAAAATAAACTCCATAAATAAATCAAAATAAGGTGCCGTGTACGACTTCAATGACTACAAAGATCTAAAAAGACCCATCACCTTTTGTGTGCACCCGAGGAAAACATGTCTCAACCTATGTAAACAACGCCCGGCCATAGATAGTATATACACATTAATAAAAAAGCATACAATACCAATAATGGCTCCTATTTCACAAGTTTGTGTAAACAAGGTAGACATATTAACAATGAGAAAATAGTTAAGTAATAAAACTTACATTTTTGAAAAAATATATATATGCACATATACACAAAGGAAAAGTATATATGAATATGTACATCAAAAAAGACAACATCATGTGGCTAAATATTTCCAGACACAACTGTAGCACGTTAATAGTGGTAAAATGCATAGACCACAGTTTTTAATGTGATGGAAATATACTGCAGAAAAACAAATATATCTTGCAAAGATAATGGCAAAATGCATAGACAACAATTTTCATATGGTGGAAATATACTCCAGAAAATCGAATATATCTTGCAAAGAAATATATACAATACATCAAGGCTAACAAGAAAATACCAACTGAATCAACACTAAATCAGAGCCCATATTTCTTCATGGTCGTTCAACCCACTGGCTTCAGTATGGTACTTTTCAATCATTCTTGCTTCTAGCCTATTGAGGAGGGTCTGCATGTTGTTCTTATTATTGGTATTCTGGACTGCTATCAATAAAGACCACTGTATATCATTTTCTTTATGTTGCAGATTTTGATAATGCTGCACTAAAGGTGCTCCCTGTGTGGCGCATTTCAATCTCGATTTATGTTGTTGAATGCGAGACTTAACTGGTTGTTTGGTTTGGCCTATATAACACAGGTCGCAGGGGCACTTTAAACAGAAAATCACATTTTTCGTGTTGCAGTTGGAGAAATTATTCTGAATATGTTTGTGGCCATTGATCATGATATATTTAGAATCACTGGTCATGTGGCACGCTGCACAAGCATTACATTTATAGTGGCCAACAACCGGAGGAAGCCCAAGCATTCCTCTCAGATCTTTGTTTCTCGTTTGTTTAGGTCGTGCCACTTTAACCAGTTGTTGTCGCAGATTCCTTCCTTACGGAAGGAAAATAATGGTTTAGGAATTCCTAGATGACTAATCAATCTCCAATTTTTCAAAATGATCCTTTAAATTTTGCTCGCCTTCGGGTTGTATGTAAGGACACGTGAGAGGATTCGATTGTTGCCGATCTTTAGGGACTAATAACTCCTCCCTAGGGGTGTACCAAGCTCTTTTGAGAGCATTTTAGGCGAGCAGGGTTCCGGAGGGAAGCCTGATTTCAAGCTGGGAAGATACTGCTCAATCAATTTATAAGTAAAGGGGGAGAAAGCAGAAAAATGAGAGTTCAGGCTTTCACTAATGCTCTCGGGCTGTGAGGAGCCAGAGGCTGCGTAGATATCATTTGAGCAGAAATGGGGTGCTCAGACTTGATGCTATCCAAAGTTGTATAAATATCGGAAGATTTGGTAGTGAAAAAATTTGCTATACGATTACAGAAGGCCTGAGAGCTTTCAGTACTGGGCGAAGCTGTGGGTGCAGATAGGAGATTAATCAACTTAAAAAGATCTCTAGAGGAGTTAGCTGATGCAAGGTTATTATTACAGTAGAGAGATTTCTCTTGCCTAATGGCCGCTTCGTATTCTGCCAGGATGGCCTTATGACTGGCTCTTTCGTACGGTTGACTGCCTTTACGCCAGGCACGTTCTTGGAGGTAGCAATCTTGTCTATGTATTCCAAGTCTCTCAGAAAACCAAGGAGAGGTAGGCTTTTCCCTCAGTGTGTAGGTTCCTTAAGCGGGCCAGAGAATAAATGGCTGAAGTGAGCCATAAAGAAAACTCTATCACTGCCAATTTTGTATCATCGTGGTCTGTCCAATTACAGTCCTTCAGAGCTCGGTAAAAGGATGCCTTAGTAAGGCCTTTCCAATTCCTTTTGAGAACCTTATTACTTTCCCCAGGGGCAATCTCGTATGTGGTGGGCAAAAAGAGGGAAAAGGGAACAGAATAGTGATCAGACCAAATGAGGAAGAGGGGGTTTATCAACTCTGAGACGGTAATCATTGGAAAAAATGCTGTCAAGGATATGACCTGCTTCGTGGGTAGATCCCCTTACTACTGCAAGAGTCCACAGCATAACATTGTGTCTTTAAAGGCCTGAGAGTCTTAACACACTCACTGTCCTTCACAATGTAAACTGAGACTTACTGCCTCTGTAACCCCTTTTAAAAATCAACAAAGTAAGTCTATTGGCTTTATCATGGACTTAAACATGTTCATGATGTGAGGATGGAAATGTTCCCTGCATGGTTGACAGACGTGTACCCCTGCCCTAAGTACCTCACTGTATGTAAAGCTGGTATTCTGATTTTTTTACTTGGCCATAGCATCATGCTAACCTAGTGTGCACACTGAGTTGCAGGCCCAGAATTTGTAATGTGACCTGGAGGAGCATACCAAGCGTGACCTCATAGTGGGCACTGGACTACTGCCCCTGCCCTTTGTGAATCACATTAAGCTGTGTTGCCAGTGTACTATGTTTTGTGAATCTTTAGTGAGACCAGACCTTATTTCTCTGTGTCAGAGAGAGTGTGGTCCTCTGACCCTCACGTGTAAAGTTCAGCTTTATGTGAACACCGGAACCTTGTGCTGACATCCTGTATGCATGTTTAATGAGTGTTTGCAGTGAATGTGTAGAACGTGCATGGCAGTAGGACTGTGGCTATGGTATGAACCTGAATACTGGGGCCAGTGGGATCCATTATGGATGTCGCCTGCACAGCGCTTGCACTGTGCCTGCAAAATCTCTTGCAAATAAAACAAGCATTGGCATAGCCAATAGGTCTCGCCTTTGGGGCCTTATAAGTGTTTAGCCAGAGCTATCGACTTTGCCAATGTCTTCAAGCTGTGCTCTAGAGAAGTGTGGCTGCTGTGCAGCATGCTGAAAAGTTGTAATAAAAAAGTGTCAGAAGCATTTTTGTTACTTTATATATGACCAAGAAGGCATTATGTAAAACTGAACGACCATATTAAAAAAAGTATTTACAATAAAAAATGTCCTCAGTTTTCTTTTGTTGTTGCAATGCTGGCAACTTGTTTCTGCCTATTGCAATGGTTGTTTGTTAAAGCTTTTTTTTTTGAGGGGGCATAAACAATCGGAGGGTGAAGGTTGGGAACTAGTACCTGTATTATAACACTAGCAGCGGCCAGACGCTAGGGGAGAATCAACAGATGCCAGATTCCGAGAGCAGGCTGAGGTGGTGCTGAGGTGGTAGTGGTGGTGGTGGTGACTGTTGCGGAGACGATGCTGAGGTGATGCTGAATGATACTCAGGTCTTGCTGAGTGATACTGCTGTGGTGCTGAGTGATACTGCTGTGGTGCTGAGTGATGCTGTGGTGGTGCTGAGTGATATTGTCTTGGCGCTGAGTGATGCTGTGGCGGTGCTGAGTGATATTGTCTTGGCGCTGAGTGATGCTGTGGTGGCCCTGAGTGATGCTGTGGTGGCCCTGAGTGATGCTGTGGTGGTGCTGAGCGATGCTGTGGTGGTGCTGAGCGATGCTGTGGTGAAGCTGAGCGATGCTGTGGCGGCGCTGAGCGATGCTGTGGCGGCGCTGAGCGATGCTGTGGCGGCGCCGAGCGATGCTGTGGCGGCGCCGAGCGATGCTGTTGCGGCGCTGAGCGATGCTGTGGCGGCGCGGAGCGATGCTGTGGCGGCGCTGAGTGATGCTGTCGCGGAGCTGAGTGATGCTGTCGCGGCGCTGAGTGATGCTCTGGTGGCGCTGAGTGATGCTCTGGTGGTGCTGAGTGATGCTCTGGTGGTGCTGAGTGATGCTCTGGTGGTGCTGAGTGATGCTCTGGTGGTGCTGAGTGATGCTCTGGTGGTGCTGAGTGATGCTGTGGTGATGCTGTGGTGGCCCTGAGTGATGCTGTGGTCGCGCGGAGTGATGCTGTGGTCGCGCGGAGTGATGCTGTGGTCGCGCGGAGTGATGCTGTGGTCGCGCGGAGTGATGCTGTGGTCGCGCGGAGTGATGCTGTGGTCGCGCGGAGTGATGCTGTGGTCGCGCGGAGTGATGCTGTGGTCGCGCGGAGTGATGCTGTGGTCGCGCGGAGTGATGTTGTGGTGCTGCTGAGTAATGCTGTGGTGGCGCTGAGTGATGCTGTTGTGGCGCTAAGTGATGCTGTGGTTGTGCGGAGTAATGCTGTGGTTGCGCTGAGTGATGCTGTGGTTGCACTGAGTGATGCTGTGATGGCGTTGAGTGATGCTGTGATGGCGTTGAGAGATGCTGTGTTGGTGCTGAGTGATGCTGTGCTGGCTCTGATTGATGCTGTGCTGGCTCTGATTGATGCTGTGCTGGCTCTGATTGATGCTGTGGTTGCGCTGAGTGATGCTGTGGTGATGCTGAGTGATGCTGTGGTGTTGCCGAGTGAGAGATAAAGTGAAGATATAATGCCCAATTAGAGAGGGTGGTGAGAGAGAAAGAGAGAGAAAGGGTGTACATAGAATAAAGAGTGGAGCGGGATAGAGAGAGAGAAAGAAGGGGAGAGAGAGTGAATGAAGGAGTTTGAAAGAGAAACAGATAAAGGGGTGAGAGAGAATGAAAGGCTAAAAAAGATAGAGAGGGGAGAGTTAATTAAGTAGAGAGAGAATTAGAGAGGGGAGAGAGAAGGAGAGAGACAATAAGAGTGGGGGGTGAGGAGTTTAAATAGAGTGAAGAAGTGACGCGGAAAATGTAACCTTAAATATAACTTTGTGCTTTGCGCGAATAAATATTTTTAAAAAAACAGAGTGAGACAAAAATACTGGTAATTAGGCTGTGACTCCCAATATAAAACAAATAGCGATATAAGGTGAAATCAACTCACCGAAGGAATATTTCTAACTAGACAAAAAAAAGCTTGCATTTCAATGCTAATCGCTGTTGTTTTTCATGTGACTGTAGTACAGGGCCGTCAGTTGGTAATGTGAGCTGCTGCTGCGATTGAAACATCAGAGTCCAGAGAGTTAATGAGCCATGACGAGGAAATGAGGAAGAGATAGGAAACCCAGATGCCAGCTGCGCGCGTGCACGCCATCGTGAACGCAAGCTGGTCGCCAGTCGAAAGCCAGTGGGTTTGCACTTCCAAAACCCGCTTACTAAAACTCTCGGCCAGACCAGCGCAAGCGCTGGTGCAGGCCGAGACCTAAAAAACCTAAAAGGGGCTTAGAGCCCCCATTAATTACTTTAACTTACTATTGGTGGGCTCCCACATCATTCTTGTTTGCTTGATTCCTATTGATCAGTGCCTCCTCCTCACCTCCGGCTTCCACCTGAGCTTGAATCTTCATCTTGCCGTGGAGCTTCCACCAAGTACTACTTCCTGTGGCCTTTGTCCTTACACTGGCCACAGACTCTTGCAGGTACTCCCTTTTGTTATTTTTCAACATGTATTCGCTGCTTTTAACCGCCACCTCTCCCTGCCCGCCCACTGTTGTTTTTAAGCACCCCCCTTTCCTCCCCCGCTGCTTTTAACCCACAACCTCCTCCCGCTCTCGGTCGCTTCACCCACCCCCATTTCAGCCACCTCCCCCGCCATCCCTTGTTTTCCCCATCCTCCTTCCTTGTGTCCTTTTTAGGATGAAGTGTGACTAAAGAAATCTCGGGGACATTTAGTAAGCTTCCCTGCAAATAAATTCTGCTCATTGCTGACCATTGGCTTTATGGTTTGTAACTCACATTTTCTGGCTTTCTATTTGCTGGCTTTATTTGTTTTAGGCTGTCCAGGTTCAGTTTGTCCCTCCCAACGAGCAAAGCCTTTTCACACTACCTCTCCTTGTATTCTTCCATGAGTGCTCCTTTCTGTAAACAGGCCTGTAAATCTTGTCCTTATCTTGTCACATTTGCTGTGCATTCAAAGACAGAGGTCAAATGTCAGGCTCTGTTTACCAAGGGATATCAAGCGGGGGACTGTTCAAAAAGGTGTATCAATCACACAGCACAGGAAAGAAATAAGGGAGACCAATGAGATTGAAAAAGATTGTTATTTACATATAGAAGCACTGAAATCAACTAAATTGCAGTAACCATAACAAACAAATGTGCACTGGAAGTGTTCTAGTGAATAAACGGCGCAGTGACACACGTGATTAGAAACAACGTGAGGCGGCGAAAAATTATAATAATAATCAGTGTAGGTCAAACAAAAATATTTACAATCACAAACATAATTCCATTATTTGTGAATTACCCTTTGGTTGCCGCAATTGGCGTTGTAGAGTCGACGGCGTTTCGACCTCTCTAACTCAAGGTCCTACCTGCTTTTGGACTTATCCCGGCATCCTGATCACATATTCCTTCAAACCTGACGAATCAGTGGAATCAACCACCCGCTGCCCATCGGAATTTTTCTCCGAACGCTGCCCAGCTTTCCGCACGTTCTTCCCCTTGACGCAGTACTTTCCACAATTGACGATATTCCAGCCATTGAAGGCTTCTTCAAATCACACCGCCTACAGTTCCAGTCGTGTAGGACTCACCTTCTGGATTCCCCCTCCCCACCTAGTGCCACCAGAGCACTTTAAATAAATCGGGTAACCATCGTCCTGATGATGACCTTGAGTTAGAGAGGTCGAAACGCCGTCGACTCTACAACGCCAATTGCGGCAACCAAAGGGTCATTCACAAATAATGGAATTATGTTTGTGATTGTAAATATTTTTGTTTGACCTACACTGATTATTATTATAATTTTTCGCCGCCTCACGTTGTTTCTAATCACGTGTGTCACTGCGCCGTTTATTCACTAGAACACTTCCAGTGCACATTTGTTTGTTATGGTTACTGCAATTTAGTTGATTTCAGTGCTTCTATATGTAAATAACAATCTTTTTCAATCTCATTGGTCTCCCTTATTTCTTTCCTGTGCTGTGTGATTGATACACCTTTTGAACAGTCCCCCGCTTGATATACCTGTTGAGACGTTGTTTTATTGATGCAATACTTACCCGGTCTCAACTGGGTTAACGGGTTTACTCCTGTTTCTTGTTTTTCTGTTTACCAAGGGAGCTTGGTGTTTACTTTTCTTTCACCTACTTCAAACTGAGAGGATTTGTGTGACAATCGTGATGGATACTGGGAATATAGGAAAGGGTTTTTCTAGCACACAACATTTAAATGAACTGTGCAGGTATGTCAGAATATATCAGAATTAGCGAAGCACAAATGAAGCAAATTTTTTGTTCATTCTGAAGTGTGTTGGATACAAATACTTTAATATGATCAAAACAAATCAATACACTAGGTGATGCCATTTCCACAAATTATCATTTGTGCGCAATATAGTTTTATTAGTAAAACTGTATGTCTGTGCAAATGTAATGGTCATTTCAAGTGAAAATGTGTTGTCTGTAATGGCAGTGCACTACCATACAATGCAAACTCCACTTTACACCACTCCACTCTACTCTGTACCACTCCACTCTACGTCACTCCTCTATGCTAATCCACTCTACAACTGCACTCTACACCACTCCAGTCTAGGCCACTCCACTCTACACTGCACAACTCCATTGTACACCAATCTGAAACACTGCACTCTATGCCACTGCACTCTATGCCAATACACTCTACGCCAATGCACTCTTCTCTGTACCACGCTCTACACCACTGCACTCGATGGCAATCCACTGTACGCCACTCTAATCTACTCTCTACCACTGCACTCTATGCCACTTTACGCCATTACTCAACACCATTCTACTCTACCCTGCACCACTCCACTCTACGCCACTTCACTCTACTCTGAAACAAACACTACACCACTGCTCTCTACGACACTGCACTCTATGCCACTGCACTTTAACCCATTCTACTCTAAACCAATGCACACTACGCAACTGCACTCTAAGAAACTGCACTCTAAGAAACTGCACTCAACACCACTGCACTCAACACCACTGCACTCAACACCACTGCACTCAACACCACTGCACTCTACTCTGCATCACTGTAGTCTAAGCCGCTCTGCGACACTCTACTCTGCAACACTGCACTCTGCAGCACTCCACTATATGCCACTGCACTCTACTTCACTCTACTCTGCACTACTCTACGCCACTATACTCTATGCCAAACAGTCAACGCCCTCAGAGTGGGCAAGACACTTCTCCCCTGCCCTAGAGCAGGACCGCCCGCCCCCAACCAAACCATTCTGCTTTCTCGCAGTGTGAGAAGCAGAAACATAAAATAGTATTTATCATACCATTTTATGTTTCTGCTTCTCGCACTGCGAGAAAGCAGTGGGGCGACGCTCCTACGCCCACATGGAGGAGCCGCCCCTGCATCACTATACTCTGCATCACCCTATGCCAATGCACTCTACAGCAGTCCACTCTATTCTAATCTATGCCACTCCACGCCTCTGCTCTCTACTGTGCACCACTTTACGCCACTGCAATCAATGCCACTGCACTCTACACTGCAGAACTGTTCTCAACACTACTGCACTCTACGCCACTCTTCGCCACTGCACTCTATACCACTGTACACCACTGCACTCTACTCTGCAACACTGCATTCTACACAATTGAACTCTGCACCACTCTACTCTGCACTACTGCAGCATATGCCAATACACTTTACGTCACTGCACTCTACTCCACTGTACTCTGCATAACTCCACTCTACTCCACTGTGCTCTGCAGCACTCCACTCTACGCCATTGTACTCTATGACACTGCACTCTACGGCACTATACTCTGCACCACTCTACTCCACACTATACGCCACTGTACTCTACGCCACTCTACACCACTCCACGTAACTGCACTCTGTGCCACTGCACTCTACTATGCAACACTGTAATCTATGCCACTGCATTCTACGACGCTACATTGTACGCCACTGAATTCTATGCCGCTGCACTCTATGCCACTTTACTCTGCAACATTTTACGAGACTACACTCTATTCCACTCCATTCCACTCCAATACATGACATTATATACCACTCCACTCTACAACACTCTACGCCATTCCACTCTACAACATGTCACGTCACTCTCCTCAACGGCACAACATTTTAGCCATGCTGAACAGCAGCCACGCTGGTGTACAACATGGCTAAAACACATTGGCAAAGCCAATAGCTCTTGCATAAGCGAGACCTATTGGCTTTGCCAATCCTTGTTATAGGCACAGGAAGATTAAATTAATTTTGCCCAGAAACACAGGATGTTGAGTCGACGCGAACACTCTAACCTGAATATGACTCCTTTTCCCGCTTTCCCTCACCCCGCATGTTGTTACAACGCGGTCGTTACATCGATCGCATTGTAACAACGCAATGCCATTATCCCGCAAGTCGTTACAACGTCTTGCGGAGGGGGGCGCTGGATGTTGGAATAGTATAATTTACTATTCCAACTCCAGTCTGTGCGGACAGTAGGGAAGGTGTTGGATTTTAAATCCAACACCTTCTCCCCCCTCTGCAAGTCATTGTAACGACTTGCGGGGTAATGGTATTGCGTTGTTACAACGCGGTCATTGTAACGACAGCGTTGTAATAAAATGCGGGGTGACGGATGCAGGGTGACTGATGTTTACCCTCTAACCTAGATTGTCAGGTCCAAGGTCGACAGCTCTGGCCATACAATCATTACCTCGCCACTCTAGGGATATCTTTCTGGGGTGGAACTTTGACCCTTTCATATTCTGTCCTTCTCATCTCCCCAGGAGCGTTCTTTTCCAGTCCTTGGCCTCCCTTTCCAGCCTCGTTAGTACTTTACTACAGCAGGCGCGATCTGGTGCAAGGGGTGGGCGTGGGGTTGAGGGCAGTGCTGCGCTTCAGAAAGGGCCCTTCAGCTAGCTCGACTGTCTTCGCCCGAGCACTTGTTAAACAATTTATTTAAACGCAATAGAGCATGAAGCCAGGTAAGGGGTGGAATCTTCCTCTGGGGCACGAGTGGCAGAAATCTTCCTCCTTATGACGAGACAGGCATGGCTGATCTTGGTGTTCCATTAAGTAAACTGAATGCATAGAAGAGATCCTTCCTCTGAGAGACTGCACAGAATTTGTGCAATGGTTACAAAATTGTCAGGAAATTCTAGAAAGCAAGATCAGTCTTTATGCCTTTGGCCTCATTTATATTATGGTTCCCTGGCTTGTTTACGCACAAGGCTGTTGTAGTGGGTTTTGAGCCATCTCTGCGGTTCTAGAGAGACCTGATCTTGTGGGTGCCTCCATCCACTCTGCTGGCAGGAACGCCCTTCAGACCACCTTGGCTGCAGTGGACAATGGTTAATCGTGAGTTTCTTTCATGTTGGGCTGCTCCCCTTTGAGAGCTCGCACTATAAAAACCCCTGGTCTCCTACATACAACGTGCCACATAAACCTCCTAGAGCTGCAAGTGCTCAAATTAGTTTAAAAAATGCTGCTTCCTCACTTACAGGGCATTAGCGACGAAGATCAAACCCTTACTGGCAGGGCCAAAGCCAAGTTGTGCACAAATAAATAGGAAGGAGTGGGATCCTAACTTCTTTACGAAGAGGCAGCTGAGCTGTGGGACTCTGCTAAAGGCAAAACGATACATGTATCTGCACTCATCTGGCGGTTTCGGAAATTACAACAGCAGTCCTCCTTAGCAGGTCGTCTTCCTCAAATCAAAAGACAGAGCTCCTGCTGGAAGTGGCATAAAATTTTTTGCATCGCTGTGATAAATGTTCTCATACTTATGAGTCAACAAAAAATATAGGGCCAGATGTATCAATATTGCATTCTGCGATTCTAAAATAGCGAATTTTAGCAATTCGCTATTTTAGAATCGCAAAATGCAATGTATGTAGGTATCGCAAAAAAATAGTGATTCCCACATATTCCTTAATAGGTAATCGCAAATTGCGATTCGCTATTAAGGAATGCCTTCCCATTCATTCCTATGGGCCTAGAGGCCCATAGGAATGAATGGGAAGGCATTCGCAATCTGCGATTACCAAATAGGTAATCGCAAATTGTGAATCCATAAGGCCCCCTGATGCACCCCCAAAAAGGTAAGTGTGCACATGCCCTAAGGACATGTGTATGCGCCACATGGCACTTAGAAAAATGCAATTTTGTGCATTTTTCTAAGGATTTGCAAATTACCACCAACTTAAAGTTGGTGGTGATTTACAATTCCTTAAATCAAAGTCGCATTCTGAGAATGCTTCTTGCATTGCATTTATGGGAATCGTAAATTGCGATTCCCTAACTGCATTCGCAAAATAGGTAATCGCAAAAATTGAGATTACCTATTTTGCGAATGCCTTTTGGGTTGCTACATCTCAAAAGGCTTTATCGTTTGCAAACTGGCAAATTCTGCGAATCGGCCCGTTTACGACCGGTAAAATCTATTGATACATCTGGCCCATAATCTTCATCTTTTTAAGACTGGCCTTTGAGAGACCGTGGTCACATCTACCTAAAAATAGTCCCTTTCTTTTACAGTTAAAAAGCTGATTTAAAATGTGCTTTTATTTATTTATTTATCTATTTTTCTTTAAATAACTCCTGTTTCGTTTGCTTGCATGTGGGTGATTTATTTTGATAAATCAATTATTTGTACACTTGGAATCACATGTTTAAGCTGTCTGTCCTCGACACTGAGCACTATGCATAATGTTGTTTCCTTCTACATTGTTCCTCTTATTCTCCGATTGCTTGCTATCTTAAAAAGGCTTCTTCGATTATACTCCTAAAACTCTGCATGAAATATTTACTTTGATATACTTTCTTTCTTCAGAGTAACCCTCTTCTTATCTTCCATCCTCTGCAAGCCTTCTATTTCAGAGTAAAGCCTCCTCTCAGTCTCACGCCTGCCTCATTCCTTCTTATTGTAATTCTGCAATTGGCCGATACCTCATTTCATACATTACAACTGTATTTAATCGATCACAACCTCTCCTCTTTAAAACCCTGCTCCTGTAATCTCCCCAAGCTTATCTATCTCACCAACCATTCACTTGACTCCACATAGCCCCACTAATAATCACACCTCACAGATACTATATAATCTATCACAAAGTAACTATTGTAAATGGATGCAACTTTTTCTTGAGAATACAAAACTAATTTCAATAACCACCAGATTAACCATTCGTTGCGGAGTAGCATGCTACTCACTGTAAAGAGCCTCAGCTCCTCATCCGGGGTAGTAAGTGCTATATAAATCCAAATTCAATTACAGCAGCATCCCTAGGCCCCACATGTTTGATAAAAGCCCTTCCCTCCCTTCCTTTGCCCACAAACAGGCGGCTGAAGAATGCTAAAGAGGTGTTTAGCTAGGCGAAGGAGTGCTTAAGAAAAACTCGTCATATACATACTTTTTCTGTTGACATTCTGCAGAAGAAGCAGTTTCAGCAGTGTTTTTTTACACAAGCCACCAGCTTGATTTTGTCTCACCTTACTGAAAACACAAGCGGCCTGATTTTCTTTAGTCCGTTAGCAAGAAGTTTGCTTAAACTGTATCTACATGTTCTCTTGTCATGGTACCGTTAAGGCAGGGAGATGGTTTGCATCGGATATTTCCAGGTGTTTTTGGATATCAGTATTATTTCAAATTTCCAAATAATGAGATTGGTAATTAAACAAAGTGGAAAGTAGCACCCAGTACAGTGGGAGGAAAAAACAAAATACTGTCAATGATGCTTTGTGCGGCTCTTGGCAAGACGTTTTTATCCCACTCTCATTGCTTAGGTTGAACCATGTAGAATGACAAATTTTGCAGTGCAAACTCTGAGATACCGCTCACCCTGCCCTCCCACCAACAATTTTTAAAAAATGTACGTTATGACGCGCTGCTTAGTGCTTCTGAGCAACAAGACTAAAAACATTGACAAAGCCAATAGCACGCGTAGGCGAAACCTATTTGTTTTGACAATGCTTGTTTAGCCTGGCACCAAATGGAAAATTAGGTAACCCAAGGCGGTAAAATCCACTCCGCTCGCGGAGTTTGCGGATTTTTGGCAACTCCGCGTTCAACGCGGAGGTACTGAAAACTCCGCGATCCGCGGCGTAGCGGAGTTTTTCCCTTGTTCGCGCTTTCAAAATGCGTTTTTGCTCGCGCGGTAGCGACTTACTGGGATCCCTGCGTTCGCCGACGAGTTTTCCTATCCGTTCGCGTGCGCCACGAGATTTTGGTAGCCGGCCGAGCGATCCCACGAGAGTGTGCGATCGCGAGCAAGTTATTTGGGTGCGCCATCGGACATCCGCGTTCGCGAAGAGGAAATACGCATCGCGAACAGGCGGGACAAGTGAAAAACAAGATGGCCGTGCCCATTGGCGACCGCATGGGCAAGTTCGCAAGATATTTCCCCCCGAGCACGCAAACAGCGTCCCGAACATGCAATACACGTTCCCGAACAGGAAAAACGCATCGCGAACGGGCGGAACAAGCAACTCCGCGTTCTTGCGGAATTCTGCGTAGGTCGCGGAGTTTTTTTACCACTTCGCGTGAACTCAGCGTAGCGCGACTACGCGAACTCCGCCCAGGCTTAAAATTAGGACAGCTTACCCAGACAGTGGAAGAGTATTCCCTGCTACTTTGTTGCTCAAGGGTAAAGACCCAGACACTGAAGTGAGAGAGGATGGAAACATTCAGTGAAGACCTTGTTAGGAAAATGCTGCAAATGAATCTTCCTGTGCACTGCCATTTGGTGGTGGGTACGAGTGAGCTGTGAGACTGAAGGTTCTGTTGTTCAAGGTGAGGAAGTTTCTAGGCAGGGCACGCCCTTTTGTCTGTCCTACTTGTTGCTTCAGTAAGGCTGATGACAGTCAGGTGCAGAGATCTCACACTTCCTTGTGCTATTGTTTTAGCCCCCTTGATATCTGCTGAGAGCGCCTTCACCTTGAACAAAGGCTATATGTAAGGACCAGCCAGAAAACAACATTTGAAAAAGGACCAACCCAAACCGGTTCTGAATCCTTAGACAGTGGATCAACATCCCCTGTCTGGAAAATGTGTCTAAAAGTGGATCCAAACCACCCCGCTTTGTTCCAGTACCAAATTCTACTTGGCCAAGAAACTAGGCACACATAAATCCCTGTACGTTCATAAGCAGTTTTTACATTTTGCATGAAGGGTTATTAGTATCTAATTCACTAGTTAATGTTTTACAGTCAATATACGCTGTCCATGAGAATTAAGTGTCTAGCCTTTACTGGCCCATGTCTATCCCGAAGGATCGGCATGTTTGAAGAAGCATATAGTCTAACACTGCTATATTATTCTACTTCCATAGATTAGTTGCCCAGGTTGGTAGGCTGAACAATTCCCTAGTAAGAAAGCACCAGACCTAATTATTAGTACGTTCTAATGCACTTAGTAATAGCACTAGGGTTGCACCACAGAACAAGTATTTAACAATGATTGCGTCTCCTACATTTGCACATTTGAAGCAGTTTAATAATTGAACCAAAGCGATAATGATTATTGATCCTATCGCAATTTTTACATTAAACACTACTGTTTAACATGTTTATTTAATTTTTCTAATTATATGTAATTGTAATGCTTTGCGCTTGTTTGTAATAACTACACAATAAAGAATTTCACACCTTGACCAAGGAAAGGAGTGCTCTTCAGAGTACTCGAAGAGCTGCTGTGTGACAAGGGCGTTAGTTTGTCTGACAGGGAGTGTCCCAGAAGTGAAGGGACTTCACCTAGTCTCCACTTTTCTGCTGGATGTGCTGGGGATTATGTTTATCAACCTGCCTGCCTTCTGAGACAGGGAATGAAAGTGCCTAGCCCTGCTACAGGTAGAGTGATTGTCCAGGAGATGTAGCGTATTCCTAGTGTCAGAACCACCCAAACAAAGCGGATTACAACACAGAGTGCATGTATCTCACTGAGAACTGCACCAAGACTTTGTGAAAACAAGCATCCCTGTGTCACCCGACAATTTGCCCTGAGCCTTTGAGACTGGTGCTGCTGCTGTTGGGTACAAGAGCCACATCGACGCAAAAGCCCTGATCGGCCTCAACTGCTGAAGAGATACCATCATGAATGACTATGCTCAAAGTCTGCATTTGCCATACCCAAGCACAAGTCTGCACCTGGTCATGGAAGTCGCAACTGCCGAAGGTGAGTGCTGCTGCACAGGCCTGCTGTGTTGACTCCATCCAGCAGTCCTTCCTCCCATGTGGGAGGACCATTACAAATCAGCTAGTTTGGAGAGAGTACCAGAAGTGGCGTGTACCTACTTACTGAAGAGTGTAACTAGGATTACAACCTTTAAATGCAATTCCTATTGAACTGTATAATATTTAATTTTGCTGTGAGATTAAAGTTCTTTCTCTTAACTAAAAGATAACTCGGCTTCAAACAACTTTATAATGTCTGTTGGTTGGCTATAGAGTTCGGAGCACTTATTCCCCACACGATCATTCAAAGAAGCCTTTGACTGCTTGATCTTGCTACCCTGAGAGTCAAGTGCGGAAAGGGTTGTGCTTGGCCCAGTTTGCAGATCCATAGTGGGATGGACACAGTGACAAACAACTTCAACCACCACAGTTGGGCCCCTATAGGCCACTCCAGAATGGGGTTTCTCACTGGTCTCTGCCTAGAATGACCCATAAAACATTTTAAGCAGACTCAAAGTATACATTGACAGGAACATTGAGGGCCTGATTTCAAGTGCAGTTACTCTGTCAGGGTGACAAGAGTATTTTACTCCATTGTCCTATCGCAGAAACCGCACTTTAAATTTAGAGATGTCCGCTGCCCAAACGGACATCTCTTACATTAGCAGAAACCACCTTCAGGGTGGTTCCTGTCAAAGAATTGAAAGAGTGCCGTACGACTCCATCAAAATGACCGAGCTGTACGACTCACTTTCAATTTATGTTTTTTATTTTCAAAAAGAAAATCCCTAAGCGAGATTTTCTTTTAGAAAATATATACAAGGCAATGATCACATTTCCATGGGAGTTTTCTCCCATGGCGCGAGGGTCACTGAAATGTTTTTACTTTCACTTACCGCCATGTTTTGGTTCGTGGTACTACAAAAGGAAAAATTTGCCATTTGGTCGCCCAATCTAAATAGGGCGGGTGGATAAATGGCAAAACCTCTGACGCCTCTTACTCCGTCAGAGGTGTATGTCAGTGGCGGAGACGTACTAAAGGTCTGCGTGACTCTAAACGAGGTGGGCAGACCTTCAGTATGGCCGAAGGGGTACTCCGTCACCATTGCAACAGATTAGCCTTTCTGCCGCATTCTAAATGAGGCCCTAAGTCTTCTTCTCAAAATATTAATGGTAAGCATTTAGTGTGGCTAAACCTAGAACATAACCTCTGTATTAAACTGCTTCTTATTTCATTTGTCAGGGAGTTCCCAGATTAAAACCCTTTCCAGGTCCAGACCTTCATCAACACCTGTCTGAAGAAAATTCTCCAAATACGCTGGCCAAACACCATCAGCAACAATGACTTATGGCAGCAGACTTCCCAACTCCCTGCTCATGAAAAAATCACGAAAAGACGCTGGGGCTGGGTAGGACACACCCTCCACAAGCCTGCATCAAACACCACCAGGAAAGCCCTGACCTGGATCCCTCAAGAGAAAAGGAAAAGAGTAAGGCCAAGAAACACCTGGAGCCGAAGCCTCGAGGCTGACTGCAAGGAGATGGGTTGCACCCGGGGTCAGATTGAAAGAAAAGTCCTGGACAGAGATGGTTGACTAGTCCTGGTAGACGGCCTGTACCCAGGAGGGGTAGTAGGCATAAGTTAACACAGTATAATAACAATTCCCCCATAAGACCTGATGGCTTTAACATATGATTATCATAATAAAAAATGACTGCCTTTGTCATAATTCTTCATAATAAACAGTTCAGCCTGGAATCTGACATAACTTTCTCAATGAACCAATCAGGCATTAGCTTGTTGCCATGACCAACTCAGGTCAACTTTACTGAGCATAATCTGTGCAACGCAAGCACTCTTTCTCAATTGAAGCACAAAACTTCTGCCCAATCAAATCCAGTAGGGAGGAAGATCAAGATTTAAAGAGAGCCACAGCCTCTTTCTTAGTAGTGCTTCTTAAAGCTCTTTCTCTATTGATCAAATAATGTCAAAAGAGACACTTATAGACCTGTGGAAGAAGGCACTGCAAACCTCCCTTCATACCTCATTGGACAACCCACTTTTCAGATCTGATAGCAGCAAATTAGTCAATGTCTACAATGCTGCCAGCCAAGATGTGGTCAGCAGGCCTGGGTGAATTTTAATTACACCAGCAAAATGTGCATCATTTCAGAATTCTGAAGTACATGCAATTCACGAAACTTCGCATTACGTAATTTCATGTAATTTTTTGCATGTTGAAGGATTGTTTGTGAAGAGAGATATCAGCTTGAACTAGTCTCCTGCATGCTTCTCACAATACTTTTAAGTGCCTGTTTGCATAACAAAAAATAGGCAAAATGACTGCAAAAGACATTTCACTCTAAAAGCATAGATTTGTGAAATGTCATGTTTTTGGACACCTCTAGCGGTCAACAACTTAGGTACATAAAGGCTAAAACAGCAAACATCAATAGAAAGACACTGTTCATTAATGAATATGCACTACAGGAAGACTCATCAGAAAACTAGGTACCAGAAACCCAAGAAAATAAAACAAATTACACCAACGTACTGCTACACAAACCATAAAAAGAACACTAAACCTACAGAGGCTACCTACCTACACAATTAAATTACATGAGGTAAATCTGAACCAGAATCCTGTTCAACTAGTTGCAGTCTCAGTCTTCTACACCCAAACTCAGTCTCATGGACACCACAGAAAATAGACACAGCTGGTAAGTTCTTCACAGGTAAAATCAACACCATTAGGCACAAAATGAAACATGTTTTCACCATACTTACCCCTTTAACTTCACAAAACAAATAAATCCAATAATCAATCTTCCTTCCAGAATTTAAAGACCTCATTAAAACAACTAGTCATAGGAACCCTACAATCTACTTCAATGATGTTCTTTCCTCATCCATTATCAATGCTGATTTAGTCTGCCATGAAATGATCAATGCAATCCTGAGATCAGATTAATCTCCAGACACCTTCAAAATGAAACAAACACCTCTACTAAATAAACATATAGACAAAATGTGGAGCTGCCCCACTCAAACACATAGTTGATACTCCCTGCTACCTCACAAGCAATTTGAGTTCATCCTATTGAAATCACTGTGACTATTATTTTGAGAACATGCAGAACAATGCATGTGACTGCAACACCCCCATCCCATACTGTAAACAAGATTCTAAGACAGCAACATGAACAACAATATTTCCTTATAACACACAACTCAATTTTTGGCTACACCACCCACCCTCATGATGTGAGCAAGACAGCATCTGATGCTACAGTACATCATCCTCAGGTTTTACATGGTATTCGACATGAAGCTTTTAACTTTATCCTCAAGATATATAGGACTTTCTGAGGACACAAACGGCGTGCTAGGTATCTGAAAGGGAGATCCCCTTGATGACTGGGTGACTACAAGAGTCCCCTCAACTATTCCCTTCATGGGGCTATAATTCCCACTACTACTTTAACTACTCATATCAAGAACCCAACACCTTAAATTTGTTGTGAATCCGAGGTCCTTTAATATACATATAAACCAGCGACCAGGTCTCCCACCAATAGGATAGTATTCTTTTGAGACTCCTATATAATGTTTTGTTGTGTTTGACTCATTGTTATAAAGTTATGGTTAGGAGAGTCCCTCTGAGTTTACCTCACCTCACAATAATAGTCTTCTCTCAACAAAATCCCCAAATGAGACACTGTATTTGCTTAAGAACATTCTGTTTTATGTGAACCATTTCATGCTGTACAACATAGCAATGCCACAAGTTGCTTATAGCTCTAATAAAACTCTATTCAGTGAGAACCAGGAGCACAAATTCTTCTTTCATGCTAAATTATTACTGGCAAGACCAATAATTCTGGCTTGCAACAGAAAGAGCCTCTTCAGTCACTGGTGAGTTTAGGCTGTCACTCATCCTCACACTCATGTATTCATTAATCCACCCACTGACTTGTTCTTGCATTCACTTGTAGGAAAGTGTCCTTTGTTTAACATGGTCACCCCCACTTTTTGCCCTAGTAATGATGCTTTTTGACTGAGAGTGCACTGGGTCCCTGCCAACTAGGTCCCCACTGCCAGTGCTCGTTCCATTCAAATAGATAAAATGCTTAATTGTAACCCAATTGGCAAGGACTTTAGCACACCTTTAAGTCCTTAGTAAATGGTACCCCTGGTGCCTAGGGCATGGGTACTAAAGAGGGTCCCTACGGGCTGCAGCATGTATTATGTCACCGTAAGGGACCAACACACAAATTACATGGAGACTGCCATTGCAGGCTGCGTGAAATGGTGAAAGCCATTTTCGAAAACAAAACATGGCACAATCACTGTGTGCCGTGCCCAAAGACACTGCATGTACTATATGTAAGTCACCCCTACCACAGACTTTACGGCCCTAAGGCAGGGTGCATTATACTACATGTAAGGACATATCTCCATGAGCAGATATGACCCTGTAATGTCAAATTCTATTACTAGAGATTGCAAGTGATCAGGGAAGCCATCTTAAGACATGTACTAGGCACTGGTCATTACAAGTTACCCAACTATATGATGGCTTCACTGAAACCTATGGTGTTTGGTATCAAACACCGTGCCTTAATAAATCTGTACTGATGCTAGTACTGGATTTATTATGACATGCACCTAGAGGGCCACTCAGAGGTGCCCCCTGAAACCTACCAAAGATGAGTTTCTGACCCCTGGAGGTGAGAGCCCGTGCTCTCGGAGGTCAGAAACAATACCTATGGTGGAGCTGGCAGATGACGCAAGGGATTTAAAAAAATGACAACTAAAATAATACAACTAAATTAACTAAAAGGACATCGCATGGCACATGGTTAATGCCTGAAGCTAGGACTCATCCAAACTGCAAACCTTTTCCAACACTTTTTGGTACAGCCCCAAAGTTGTTGATTTGTGTCCCAGCAGGGACCGGAAAGCCTAGAGAGCCTAGAAGATGCCAGTGAGTGGATGAACCCTGGGTGCACAGCAGTAGAAATGGTGCCTCTGGAGCACAATGAGGTTGAGGGGTTTAGTAGGTAGAAGATTGAAACATGCTAGGCCCCTGGCCCAGCTCCCTAGGACGTGAGCTGAGCTAAGAAGTGGAAAATCTTCCAGTGATTGAAAGTTTGCAATCCTGCAGTTTCCAGCAGAATTTCCCCCGACTGAGTGTCCTTACCAGCCTACCTGAGGGTGAACATCAAATCTGTGACTGGCCATGCAGGTGATCGATGAGGGATAGGAGCTAAGACCCCCTGGAAACACGAACCGTGGACACAAACAATACCCTTGCTCCTGTAGAAGTAGCCTACAAATAAATATATTTAACATGGCAGGCTAGCAACTGGGAATCAAGTCTTAAAATGAAGCAATGTTGGCTTAGGGGTAGTGATTGGGCATACGAACTGACAGGAAGTCTAGAGTATCATAATAGCTGGTGGCAATGATGACCCCACTGACTCTAGGTGGGGCTTTTGGCTGGGCGCACACAGAAAACTTTCTATGGCTCACAAGAAGAGTGGTGATGGAGTGGCCCTTGATGGAGCACTGGAAGGCTGGTTTTGGCCAACAATTTGTCTGTGAAACTATCCGGTGAGGCGTTTTGCCCAAGGTGGGACTACCTAGCCACAGAGGCGTGCTGCTGTGTTAATAATGGAAAGAAGGCACAACCCAAGGAACCACATATGGTGGTGTCATGATTCATAAATTCTGAGCACAGTATTGTTTTTTAAGTAATCACTGACCCTACTTGGGGAATTTCTGAGCTGTGCTGTGAGCACATTGAGGATACACTCCCTTCCTAATTCTGCCAGGTTCCCATACCATGTTTTTACATCCTTCGGTGTGCGTCTTCAAAATATAGGGGTTCGGAGATAAGAAGGAGCTTTAGGTTCTGAGTTGAAACAGCAGAACAGAAAATATCAGGTGATTTTTCTGCTGAAAGTAATAGTTATAAAACTACAAAGCAAAGGAGTATATTGAGTACTTTGGATATTTCAATTTTTCAGACTGAATATATTAATATATATATCGCATGTAAGGGGACTAACCCTTAAAATATGTACATTCTGTGCTTGAGAGCCTACCCCTTCTGTTCTATTTTAGATCCTTGCTTCACCAAGAAGAAAGCTGCAAAACTCAATGAGTCTCTTTTTGTTTGCCCAGTAATTGAATAGCAAAACCAGGGAAAGTCTAGTAGCTCCAAATCCGAATATATTCCAGTCCTAAACTCTGAGCTACAAATCCCTTTTAAATAGGATTGCCTCACTCAGAGTGCCATAGTGCTTCCGTTACTACGGCTACTATTATTAAGAACTGAAACTTTTATACAGAAAAATAATGCTCACTGAGCTACTACCCCTAGTCCAGGACCTTGCTCGGGGGAAATAAAGTCTCTAGAGATTAGGAATCTCCAAAAACTGAAAACCACAAAAGGCAGAAAAAACTCAACAAACCACAAGTTCAATCAAGGTCACCTTGATAAGTCTTTTGCAAGAAATGGCCCAGAAGTTCAAATAAAACCCTGGTAGCGTTCCAAAGGTTAGATTTTATATTCAGAGAACGCCAGGAGAGCCCCGGACTACAAGGCAACACTGCCCTCAAAGCAACACAACATGCTAATCTTCCAAGAACAAGAAGTGCAGACTATTCCACATCCGTCACAACACACTTAACTACTTCAACAAGGTTTTGGAAAGCTATGTGTAAGCCCACGCCCAATTACAACAAGCAAGTGCAATCCAAATCCTTCAGCACCCTGATATTCAAAAGACCTTGCTGACAATAAATGATGGGAGAAATACAGTACTAAAAGAAAATTGGAGAAATACAGTCCTCCAAGGACCTTTAGATACTAACGTCCATCCGCTCAACAAATAGACACCTCATCACCTCAGCTAAAATAAAGTACTATACCAACATCAACAGTCACCAACAGAAGCAGAATACTGTTCAAGACAATCGAGCACTGCATGAACCCCGTCAGACCCAGCTATTCCTCACTCATCAGAAAAGTGCAATGCCATCAACCTCTTATTCCATGAAAAATACAGAAGATCACACAGCACATCAACAGCAGCAATCCCACTTCCATTCTTACACCCACTCCTTCCCATAGAATCCTGCAGTTGCAAACCTTCAAAGTCCAATCTCTCCCAGATCTCGCTGACTTACGCAACTTTCTCAAGACAACTTTTTAAAAAAAAGTAAAATATTTTTATTGTTATTATAATGAACCGCAATCAAAGCAGCGCATGTAGGTCAAACACAATGTTTATGGTCCATAACAGAGTAATAGGGCATTTATCGTGTGCAACAGATACCCCTCCGACCCCCTCAACTTGGCACCCCCAGTATCAGTCCTGCTGTATGCACAATCTGTGTAATAGTTTTTAAAATTTTCGTAGCAAGCCTCTTGCTTTGTAAACTGTGGGTTCTGCTACTGCATAGATGTCCATCCTCATGCCCACTCGTCTAGGCCAGAGGTAGAGGGGGCAATCTATTGATATAGCCAATGATCGGGCTGCCATCTAAAACTACTTCTGTTGAAGATGATGTCTTACCTTTGTCCTTCATAAAAGCGGTCTCTGGAGATGCTTTCTTACCCATACCTACCATTGTAAATGTCTCCTTCCCTCAGGCATCTTCCCAGAAACTCTCAAGACCAGCCAGATCTTTCCACTCCCAAAGAAACCACCAGTTGACCCTCTTATCCTCGTCAACTACTCGAGCCGTGAATGGGTTTCCCCGGCAATGTCCTTCACTGGTTTTCCTCTTGTCTCTTCATCCCACACAGGTTTGTTCACATGGGCACCACCAGATCACAAAAGATCCCTATCACATGTAGAGTCCCTAAGCACTGTTGTCTCCTGACTTCTTCAACCTTTACATAGACCTGCTTATTGCTCTACTCGTATATAACAGCATCAAGATTAATCACTATGCAGAAGATACTCCACTCTACTTGAAGGTCTCCTCTGCTTCATACATCCAACACCTCAAACAATGCTTGCACATCATCCAACCCTGGTTGTCCAGCGCCTACTTGAAGCTCAACCCAACCAAGATAGAATTCCTATTATTTGCCAAGAACAACAAACAAGATACAGTACAAACCTGGTTCAATTACATGAACCTGGATGGCTTCAAACCCCAACTCTCACTCACTAAATGCCAAATCCCTTGGATTAACTTAGGACACCAATCTTTTCCTCAAGGAACACACTGCCAAAAAACAAAGACGGCCTGGCACCAACTCACTTTTCTAAAGACAGTCAAACTGTTTCTTCCACCAAGAGATTTCGGAACTGCTGTTTAAGCCCTTGTACTCTAGCACGTGGACGGTGGTAATTTCCTACTCCATGGCCTAATAGAGTTCGCACTGGTACACCATACAAGCATCCTACACGCCGCGACATGTCTCATCCAGTGCCTTAAGAAATATGAGCACATCACCACCATCCTGATGAACATCCATTGGCTCCCCTTGCCAACCCGCACTGTCTTAAAAACAAGCTGCATCATTTACAAACCCATCACAACCAGCATTCCAGCTTATCTTGCAGACAAGCTCACCATCTCTGTGGTTCTTGGCACATCCACAGACAGAACACCACAAGACTCCAGTCTAAGAAGTGCAAAAAAAGAACAAACAGGACAACTACACACGGAGGATCTGGTACAACATTCCTTCATCCATCAGGACCACCTCAATGATGTTCCAATTTAGGAAAAAGTTGAAGTTTCACCTCTTTAAAGAACACTACATCACAATGCATTAACAGTCAACAACTCGGCTTTCTCTCCTATTGCTCGTTGACTTTCATTGAGCCTTTGACCATGTACAGTGCTCTGCTGCCTTTTGGCTAGGTTTGCTCTATGGAAATTCCAGTAATATACATATATACATACAAGCATCTGACTCACACACATGGTTCCTTTTAAGCATACTCACTCTCGACTAATGGCAATTTTCCCGCAAGCCCAACCTCGTCCAAACCGGAAGCGTGCAATAGGAAATTAAACAAACAGGAAATAGCTAGAATCACCACCACCAATTAGTAGATATGCACACATACTGGAACTTCGGGAAGGTAAGTGTAATTTTAATATAAGCTAAACACGATTCCTAACAGGTGGACCAGATAAGCGTTGTATGAACTGTGCCCCGTGTTTAAGCCTGAGCACTTCTGAGAGCTCTATATCTGAGAACAGACCACCTGTGAATACACTTTTCAATTGACGAGGATAGTAATGAGTTGCACAGATGAGATATCCAGTACCAAATGCATTGACAGATACCCAACAAAAGAGCCCATTGGTCTACACCTAGAACTGAGACATCCACGGTGACCATAGCAGCCAAACAAAACAAAGCTTCCTTGACCAAAGCAGATCTTAAAGCTTGCCTACAAGATCTCCAAAAGAAAGGAAAGTATAGCCGAAAGACCAAGATGGAGGACGTTATGAAGGACTTTGCCGGGCTCATCTATAATCTCAGGTAAGATGTGAAGCAGATGTGTGCAACATATGTGAAGAATGAGGAGAAACTGCAGGAACTTATCAATCAAATTAATCAAAAGGCAAATCTTGTCATGGGAATATATTGTTAAGGCATTGCAACTGAAAAGTGAATAGTTGGAGAATCGGATCAGAAGTACACTATCGGGATGAGAAACAAGAAAAAGGTGGAAGCTTTCAATGTGGTGGAAAATTTACGACGCCTGTTCACCCGGATCTTGCTATTAAAGGAGGAGATGTCGGTACTGAGACAGCACAAGTAGTGGGTCCCAGAAAACTCTCCAACAACAATAAATCAATCAATCAGGGAATTGTAAGCGCGCTACTCACCAGTGAGGGTCTCAAGGCGCTGAGGGGGGGGGGGGGGTCCGCAGATCTGTTTAGCCGAAGAGCCAGGTCTTGAGGGTCTTCCTGAAGGTGTTCAGGGAGGGGGCGCGTCTGATGATTGCCGGTAGCTTGTTCCAGGTCTTGGCTGCAATGTGAGATAAGGATCTTACGCCTGCTCTGGCTCTGTAGATGCGCGGGGTTTCGGCCAGTGCGAGGTTGGAAAATCAGAGGTTTCTTTTGGGTACGTGGAAGTTGATTCTGTTGTTGAGGTATTTGGGTCCATTGTTGTGTAGGCATTTGTAGGTGTGATTGAGGACTTTGAAAGTGACTCTTTTCTCCACGGGGAGCCTGTGGAGACTTTGTAGGTGTTGGCTGATGTGTTCGTGTCAGGGGATGCCAAGGACGAGTCTGGCGGCGGTGTTCTGTATTGTCTGGAGTTTGCGGAGTAGGGACTTGTTGATGCCGGCGTAGAGTGCATTTCCATAGTCCAGTCTGCTGGTGATGAGTGCGTGGGTGACTGTCTTCCTTGACTCAGGGGGGATCCACTTGAAGGTCTTGCGGAGGGTGTTGAAGCACCTGGAGGTGACGTCGTTGACCTGTCGGTTCATGGTGAGTGATGAGTCGAGTACGATGCTGAGGTTCTTGGCGTGGTCTGAGGGGGTAGGTGGGCTTCCGAGGGCAGTTGGCCACCAGGTGCTGTCCCATGCAGAAGGGGTGGTATCGAGGACGAGGACTTCTGTTTTCTCGGCGTTGAGCTTCAGGCAGCTGTTGGTCATCCAGACTACGACGTCTTGCATTCCTTTCTGGAAGTTGAGTTTGGCAGTGGTGGGGTCTTTGGTGAGGGAGAGGATGAGCTGGGTGTCGTCGGCGTAGGATACGATGTTGAGGCCGTGTTGTCGGACGATGGCTGCGAGGGGGGCCATGTAGATGTTGAAGAGGGTGGGGCTCAGTGATGAACCCGGTGGGACTCCGCAGGTGATTTTCCTGGGGTCGGAGAGGAAGGTGGGAGTCTGATCCTTTGGCTTCTTCCGGTGAGGAATGATCAGATCCAGTCCAGGGCTGTTCCTTGTATGCCTGAGTCGTGTAGTCTGGTGACTAGTGTGCGGTGGGAGACGGTGTCGAAGGCCGCTGATAGGTCGAGTAGGATGAGGGCTGCGGAGTGGCCTTGGTCCAGGAGGGTGCGGATGTCGTCTGTGGCGGCGAGCAGGGCGGTCTCTGTGCTGTGGTTGCTTCGGAATCCGGATTGGGACGGGTCGAGGACGGCGTTCTCTTCAATGAATCGTGTCAGTTTCCTGTTAACCGTTTTCTCTGCAACTTTGGCTGCGAAGGGGAGGACCGAGATGGGCCGATAGTTCTTGAGGTCGGTGGGGTCACCTGTGGGCTTCTTGAGCAGGGGTCTCACTTCTGCGCGCTTCCAGTCGTCTGGGAAGGTGCCTGTTTTGAAGGTGGTGTTGATGGTGCGTTGTAGTTCGGGTGCGATGGCGGCCGTGGCTCTGTGGTAGATGTGAGGGGGGCAGGGGTCGGTGGGGGCCCCCCCCGAGTGGATGCTTTTCATGGTCGAGGCGGTGTCTTCAGCCGTGATCGGTGTCCAGTTGGAGATGGTGGGCTGGCAGGTATTTCTGGGGGGCCTGGTGGATGGTCGATGAAGTTGTCGTAGAGGTTTTTGATCTTGAGGTGGAAATAGGTTCCAAGCTTGTCACAGAGGTCTTGGGATGGGGTGATGTCTGTGGCTTCGCTGAGTGGGTTGGTGAATTCTTGAATGACACTGAAAAGTTCCTTGGAGTTGGTGGAGTTGGCCAGGATTTTGTTGTGGATGAAGTTCCTCTTGGTGGCTCTGATCTAGTTGTAGTAGTCCGTCATGGCGTCCTTGTAGGTGGTGTGGTTTTCGGTTGTCTTGGTGTTTCTCCAGTTCTTCTCCAGGCGTCTGCAGGTGCGTCTGGATTCTTGGAGAGCGGTTGTGAACCAGGCGGCTTTCCTGGGGCGTTGTCTGTCGGGGTTGCGTAGCGGGGCGAGCTCATCTGCGCAGTTGGAGATCTAGGTGTGGAGTTCTCTGGCTGCGTCGTTTGCGCTGTTTGCGTCGGGTGCCCAGGTGTGGTTGTCTCGGTTGAGGGTGGAGTTAAGTTGCTCGTCGGTAACCTTGCTCCAGTTCCTTCGTGGTGGGCGTGGGGCTGGTTTGGGTGCCTTGGGTTTGTTGATGGCGAAGTGTACGCAGTGGTGGTCGGTCCATGGCGGCTGCGTTGTGTGGCTGAAATGGACGCTGTTTGCCTTTGGGGAGCCTTCGGCGCGCACGCTGCACGCGTCCGCTGCGCGACTGCGCAGCGGCCACCATTAAGTAGGGGAGGTGGGAGGGAGGAGAGGCTGGGAGGCCGGAGCGGGGGAATTCTGTGGGGGAATTCCAAGGGGGAATTTCCGTGGGGGAGGGGCCGCAGGGGCAGCAGTGGCGAAAGGCGGAAGGAACAGGCAGGCACAAGAAAATAAAAACAGTGGTGGAATTAGAGCAAGACACAGATGGGCACAATAACAGTGGCATAACAGGGAAAAAATTAAGAAAACAAGCATTGGCATAGCAAATAGGTCTCGCCTTTGGGACCTTATAAGTGTTTAGCCATGCAACAGTTGATGTTGTTGCACCAAGGATATTGTGCTGCATAACTAAATACTTATAAGGTCCCAAAGGCGAGACCTATTGGCTATGCCAATGCTTGTTTGCTTCTGTCCCGTTCCGGCTCAGTTTAGTAAACTGACTTCTCCCATGCCGGATACACTACCAACCTTTTTAGCTTTTCTTTTTCCATTGGAAGTAAACACAAGCATTTGCAATGCAATAGGTCTCGCATTTGTGAGAGTTTGAGCTATTGGCATTGTAAATGACAATGCCTTTTATTTATGTGTTTTGAAAACCTGCAAGTGTAAGCAAGGACTTTAAGTACAAAGTGCATGTTTACGCACCGCTTGCAGGTTGTCAAAACACATAAATAAAAGGCATTGTCATTTACAATGCCAATAGCTCAAACTATTGCAAATGCGAGACCTATTGCATTGCAAATACTTGTTCTTTATGTCCCGGGCACAGTCGGGGCTAAAGTTAACATGGCCCCACCTGGCGATGTTGGAGAGGTGTTGGGGAAAAGTTTTCAGGACCATACTGGCACCTAAACGGATGTTCTTCCTATCCCTGGGAAGATATATTCTTCAGAAATTGCATTATTCTATATACATAGCTATTTATAGTAACTTTGGTAAAACCTGAAGTTCTTGACCTTCCCAGAATTGATTTTTTACAAGAGCCAGCAGCTGAGGAAATATCCTACTACCTGTCCAGCTGCGACGTTACAGCAAGGTCGCCTGGACACAAACAATTACAGCAGTGGAGGGGTTGCAATTGTCTTACTAAAAGTATTAAAAATGACACTTTTAACTTGAGCTACTATAAGATTTTATCATGCTGCAGAAACAGATGAAACAATAAAAGAGGACAAAGAAAAAATTGAGGCATGGAGCAAAACTAAGCATTAGTGCCTGCAGCAGGGACGCTTTGTGAGACAATGACTTTAATAGGCGTAACATAAATCTAAGTGCAATAAACCACCAAGATACCACAATATGGAAAGGCCATCTAATAATGGCATCTAGTCCTACCTTAGCACTTATTAAAAAAGAAAAGGGGTTTTGGTGCGCGGATTGTAAACTGACTGTCCCAGTGCAATGGGACTTTTCATTTAAAAAGTAAACATGAAAAAGTCGAGTGTTTAAAAGTAATATGTTTCATGACAACTTAACTCCAAGGTAATGCACTACTCTTCATAACGGATTAGGTTGTTTTAGTGTCAATCAATCAATCAATCAATCAATCGGAGGCCTCAGCATTGCCCATGTCTGCTAATTAAGAAGAGAAAAGGATTTAGCTGAGCAGTGATTTGCAAAAAATGAAACAGCGTAAAGTAACTCAGTTGGCGTTCTACTTAGTTGCCATGTTGGTGTGTTTCAAATATCATGCTTTTACGGCCATAGAAAGGAGACTAACCTGAGTGAAGAGCGAAACAAAGGCATACTCATCACCATGTTTATGTGGGTTAAAAGAATCATCATTACTGTTCCAGACCCGTTGTTGTGGGTACACAGGATGCAGCAGACTCACCTGTGCGGGTGCTGCGATTGCGTCAATAGTAAAGAAATAGAAAAAAAAAATGTTTTCTATTTCTCTACTTTTGATGCAATTGGCACCCACGCGGGTGCTGCGATTGCATCAAAAGTAAAGAAATAGAAAACATTTTTTTTTCTATTTCTTTACTATTGACGCAATCGCAGCTCCCGCACAGGTGAGTCTTTTTTGTCATGACACTGGGAGTACTACCAAGCCATCGTACTGTTAGCATACGAACGGTAAGCAAACATAAGACACAAGTGCAAATAAGGAAGTAGAAAAACAGTTTTTTTCTATTTCTTTACTTTTGAGGATATCGCGGCAACCGCACGGGTGCTGCGATTGCATCGAAAGTAAAGAAATAGAAAAAAAAGTTTTTCTATTTCTATACTTTTGATGCAATTGCAGCACTTGCGTGGGTGCCGCAATTGTAGCAAAAGCAAAGAAATAGAAAACAAGCCCGGGAGTGGTGCGTGCGTGCGCGCGCAGCCTTCACTTTTCAAGCACTGCACTCGTGCTTGTGGCGTGCCGCTGCTCGCTCCCGCAAGGTGGATGCCGCCACAAGCACGAGTGCAGTGCTTGAAAAAGTGAAGAGCGACGGCTAAAGGCCCTCCTATGCAACGCATGCGCGCTGCGTAGGCGAGACCTAAAAAACGGCTGAGAAAGGGTATGGTGGTTGCAGGCAGTCTGGTCCCAGTTGGAGTGGGCAGCAGGCGCAGGAGCGGGCAGCAGCCTCAAACCTCCCAAGGAGGAGGTCGGGGTCTGGTGGCAAGAGACGGCACAGCGGAGCTGCGGGGAGAGAGTGGACCTAGACCGAGGGTCGGAGGTCTTACAACAAAAGATCCAAAGGCATCTTGGCTAGGTGACCTCCTTCCAGCAAAAGGATGATACATATGAGCGAGGCACGAATTTCTGGTCATATTTCAGGGTGATACAGTGCTACTGCTGCAGAACTTAGCACAAAGTACTCTAAGAAAAAGTAAATCATAGAAACTAGCAACAGAGGGATCAGTGCAGAATCATGTGGTATTGGTAAAAGAGGGCACAAAGACCTTGACTATCTCCATTGGGGACAAGGAAACAGGTTCATTAGAAATGGGCACAGACTGGAGATGACACAGCGCCCCTTCAAGAAGTAGATGCAGGGGGCGTGGTCTCGCTGCAAATGGGGTGAGACGCGCATTGTAGGAGCTCCGGGCCGCCGCCGGCATTATAAGCGTTTTCAAGCTCATATCCATAGCGGAGGGGCCGGAATTCGGGCGTCTGGACAGCGGAGGCGACTGGGAGACGATCCCGGGACCCGGCGACCCGTGGAACCAGCAGGCAGCGGCGGGAGCGGAGCCGGTGGGGGGGCGCCCCGGCGTATGCAGCCTCAGCCGCCATCTTAGCGCCTGCGGCCTCCTGGGCCCTAGAGGGAGTAAATATCGCCGTTGCCCCGCGCCCTGGCCTGGAGTTTGGCGGCGATGCGAGGCGAGTGACGAGCGGGGCACAGGAGGACTTGCGGTCGGCCCCCGGGGGCAGGATCGCTCAGCTGCTGCCTCGTCTGGCCGCCAGTTGGGGACACCGCTGCGAGGGTCATATGTGGGGCCCACCCGGTGCAGACTGCGGGACGGCGAGGACGCTGCGCACCTGACTGGGCCCCTGGGCCCCATTGCCGAGGACACCAGGGGTGTCTGGCTGCCCCCTGTGGGGCCCCCGGAGCTGACGGACGGCGACAGGACCCGGTAGGGGAGCGCTTCGGCCCGCAGGGCTGCGGCCACCATCTTGGCGCCCGCAGCTGCATGAGCCCATGATCGAGCGGACATAGCCGTCCACCTGCGGGACTGCCGGAGGAACGGCCACTACACCCCTTGCACTCCGCTCGGCGGCGGTGACCGCCATCTTGTTTCTCGGTGGCTGCTGGCCTGTGGAGACCCTGCCTGTTGCTGTGGCCGCCCCCCCCCCCCGGTCTTGCTGGCCCTTGAGGGGTGGTGCCTGAACTGAGGCGCAGCTGCGGTTGCTTTGGGGGCCGCGCCGACCTTCACGTCCTGCTGGGGATTGGAGCACGCCGCCGAGGAAAGGTCCGGTGGTCTCGGGGCCCGGGACGTCTTGGCAGACGCCGTGCTCGCTGTGGGCCCCTGGCGGGGCTGAATGCGGCCCTGCGGAGCGGCCTTCTCGCCTGGTTCGCGCGTGGTGAACAGCTACAAGACGCCAGCTGACACTATATCAGACGTCAGGGCAACGGAGTCCCTCCGCAGGTGAGGTGTGGGGGTGGGGAGCCCTGTGTGCTGTGACCTAGCTAGAGGTGTCTGCGGGAACTGGGTCCTGCGCACCGCTCCTGGGGCCCTACCCCTCACCTCCTATATATATTGGCCCACAGCCCTGCGTGACCTGGACACTGGCCTGGCGTTGCCTTGGATTCACTGGGGGTGCCCATCATTGATCGGAACACTTGGGGGTGCTTGGAGGAGTGGGCCTCTTCTCCCTGTCGCTTTCGCCGTGGACTGGCACCGGGCTTCTGGGAGCGGGCCTCCTTAGCCTGGGGTGTGCCCGTCTGTCGTTGGAGCGCCTGGGGGTGACCCCTGACCTGCGCAGGGGACGCTGGACCGGGGGGACGTCCACTGCAAACCCTCCACTCAGGAGCCCCTATTGATTAGCTACTGCTGCACCACCCCCATCGCTTTCCCCCGACACCGAGTGACTCTGACATCGCGGATGACCCATCGCCTTGAACACTGCGATACGGCCTGGGTCCCTAACCTGTAGCTGTCTGTCTTTTGTCTGTGCGGTGGGGGACGCTGGAGGCGGACTGCACCTCGGCATCTGGGGGTCTGCTAGCCTTGGCCGCCTCAGTGGAAATTGCCGGGTGCCTCATCCCCGAGGGAGATGACACGCACTAAGTCGGGGAAGGAGTTGGCGGTGCCTCAGAAGGACAACCCGGTCGCCGCTCTTTGGAACAAGCCAGGTTCTGGCGCCTCCGGTGCTATGGTAGCGCCGGTTGGGGATGACTCAGCACCAGTCACGCAAACCTTCATGGCCAACTTTATGACGGAGCTCAAGTCCGAGATAGGCTCTCTAAGATCGGAGGTCCACTCCTGTGTGCGGGAGCTCAGGAAGGAGGTCACTGACCTCGGAGAGAGAGTGGATGGCCTTGAGCGGACAGTAGATGCCCGGACAGAGGACCAGGAGCAGCTCTGGCAACGCATGGCTACCTTGGAGGAGCAGCACATAGACCTACAATTGAAGCAGGAGGATTTGGAGAACCGGAGCCGCCGCAACAATCTCCGCCTCCGGGGGATCCCGGTGGGAGCGGAGGGAACAGATATTATGACCTTCGTGGCACAACTTCTGCATGACATCTGGGGCGATGACGACGCATCCCCGCCGGCCCTCGATCGAGCACATCGAGTCTCGGGTCCCTCTGCTCGAGCGGGCTTTGTCCCGGACATCCTGACCCGGGTCCACTTCTTTACGGAGAAAGAGGCGATTCTCAAGGCGGCGCGCTCCAAACCAGACCTCGCCTACAAAGGTACTCCAATACAGCTGTTCCAAGATCTTGCCCCTACAACGCTGCGCCGACGCAGAGACTTCAAGCCGATAACCAATAAGTTGCGGAGCCTGAACATTCAGTATCAATGGGGCCATCCCTTTGCGCTTATCTTCCAGTGGGACTCCAAACGTCGGATGGTGCGATCCCTCCGAGAGGCGGCGCAGCTCTTGCACATCCCCATCTCCACACCGTCCAGCCCAGCTCGCAATCCTTCTCGCGCTCAGGAGCCTGCCAAACCCTCTTGGTCTCAGGTGCGCCGCCTCAAGAGAGCACCACATGCAGGGGAGCAGTCGGCTTCCCAGGCTAAACAGGAAATCATCCAGCACATCCGCTCCATGGAGGAGTCTCGCTCTTCAGCTAGCTCCCGGCCCGCCACGCCGTGACTGTGAAGCAACACCTTCCAATGTGCCCTTTCATGATGCTTTGTCCACTGCTGCGCTCGGAGGGCGCTGACCCATGTTCCCACCTCACGCCGGACGGCCTCCCGGCCTCTCACTCTGATGGCGGGCGGCCCGGGTCTCCCTCCTTTGCCCTCGCGCCTGGAGCTTGGAAGATACCCCCCTGCTCCTAGGAGAGTGACTTCTCCGGGATGATTTACGCCCTAGGGCCGCGATTATCCTTGGACTGGAACAGGACCTTGTGGCCCAGTTGGCCACTGTTATATTTTATTCTGACCGTTACACTTCCCTCATCTTTATGTCCCTGTTTTCTGCCTCTCCCTTTCTACTTCTCCCCTCTGTCTTCTCTTCTTCTTGGTGGTAGACGGGGCGGCCTCTTGTGGTCCCCCTTATGTTTCTGGGGGGATCGTGGTTCTCTGGCCTGTCTTTCTCATGCTCCTGCCGTATCCCGCCCCTCCTGCGGCATCGTCGCCGGTGCTACTGCTTGCATCCACCTTCCCATGGACATGACTGCTAGCCCTGCCTTGAAACTTATCTCCCTCAACGTTAAAGGGCTTAACTCACCAAACAAACGGCAACAGATATGGCGCTACCTGCTGCAGCAACAACCTGACATTATCCTCCTTCAGGAGACACATCTGCTGAAAGCTGATGTTTCCCGAATGGCCCATCCCCGCTACCCCTCCAATTTTGGGCATCTGCCCCATCTAAAACGGCTGGCGTAGCTATACTTTGTGGCTCTGGTGTAAGGCAGGGGGACTCGAAAGTTATCCGTAGCCATGATGGCCGCTTTCTTAAGGTGGAGGTCCGGATGGGGCACCGATCCCTCACCCTTTGCAATATATATGCGCCCAACCAGGCGCAAGATCCCTATCTCCGCGCCTTCCTGCGGGAACACGTTCCGCAGCCGAACCCTTCTCTTATCATTGGAGGCGACTTCAACCTAGTGTGGGACGCTGACCTTGATCGCAGTGGTGGGTCTTTCCATGGGGCGGGGGCCATGTCTTCTACCTTGAAGAAACAGTTGACGGACCTCACTCTGTTGGACTCTTGGCGGTATCATTCTCCGGATGCGCGGGGCTACTCATACTACTCGCATGTACATCGCTCGTACTTGCGGATTGACCACGTTTTTATCTCACATGCCCTGATAGGCGAGACGGTGTCTGCCTCAATGTCTGACATCTCGATCTCCGACCACGCCCATGTCGAGCTCCTCCTCCGTCACTGTTCTGCACGCGCTCCTCGCCCACCACGCTGGCGCTTTTCCCCCCCAAGTACTTCGTGATCAGGCAGATGTGGCCGAAATTAGAGCGGCCATAGACGATTACTTTGCGCTCAACGATCTTCCGGAGACTCCCTTTCCGGTAGTGTGGGACGCCTTTAAGGCTACTATTCGCGGACGCGTCACGTCCATAGCGATTGCACGGGCACGGGAGGCGCGTCTCTTTGAGGACAATCTTACTAGGGAGCTCACGGCTCTTGAAAAACTCGATCAGGACCGCCCATCCTTAGCCCATAAAGGCGCCTGGCCCTTCTCCGCGGCCAATTGCGAGCCCATAGAACCAACAAAGCCGAACGGACCCTGCTGGCGTTAAAGCAGCGCTACTATGAGGGGGGATAAGGTGGGCACGGTCCTAGCTAGGCGCCTGCGGGCGCGCGCAGCTAAGGCCCACATAGCCCATATTCGCACCAACGAGGGCACAAGTGCAGTCACGGAAGCATCCAAATGCGAGGCTTTCCAAGCGTATTATTCTACTCTCTATGCTTCAGCACAGTCCTCTCCTCCCCAGATGCAGGCTCTGCTGGATGCTTGCCTTTGGACCCCGCTCAGCCAGTATCATGCTAGTCAAATGGATGAGCCGATTACGCGAGAGGAACTCGCAGGGGCCCTAAAGGACCTCCCACTCGGAAAGACTCCGGGGCCGGATGGCCTTCCTCTCTCCTTTTATCGCATGTTTATGCCGCAGCTCAGGGCACACCTTCTTCGCCTTTTTAACTCCTTCACCGCCAATGAAGGGCCGTCCCAGTCCATGGGACTGGCCGAGATTGCCTTGATCCCCAAGTCAGGTAAGGACCCTGTCCTTTGCTCGTCCTACCGACCTATAGCTCTTCTGAATACGGACCTTAAGCTCTACACCAAAATACTGGCTAAACGGCTCGAGCCCCACTTGCCTGGCCTTATTGACCCGGATCAGGTTGGTTTTATACGCCACCGCCAAGGCGCAGACAACGTGCGCCGCATCGCGCACTTGGTGGGCAAAGCTCACCACTGGAATATCCCTGCGTGTCTCCTCTCGCTCGATGCGGAGAAGGCGTTCGACCGGGTGGACTGGACCTTCCTCAGGGCAGTGCTGCAGAAAATCGGGCTTGGCCCTGTGATGATAGCCCGAATCATGGCCCCTTATATCTCCCCGATGGCCCAGGTGCGGGTCAATGGCCAACTTTCTGCCCCCTTTTCCATTCACAGAGGCACTCGGCAGGGGTGTCCCCTTTCACCCTTACTCTTTGCTCTCGTGGTGGAGCCCCTCGCCATCCTGATCCGCCAAGCCCCTGAGATTCATGGCATTCCTCTTGGAGGCCGATCTCACAAGGTAGCTCTCTTTGCAGACGATCTCCTTCTCACGATATCACAGCCGCACATCTCGCTCCCGACCCTTTTGACTCTCCTCCAGTCCTTTGAGTCGGCCTCTGGTCTTAAAATTAATCACGAGAAATCTTGGGCTCTTAACATCACGATCCCTCGGGATGAAATCCCCTTACTGCAGTCGCTCGTCCCCTATCAGTGGGCCTCTCACTCTATCCGCTATCTTGGGCTTTGGTTAACGCCGAATCTTGCCTCTTGGTCCCAGGTCAATTGGCAGAATGTCGTAAGGCGGTTCTGGAGGACCTACGGGTCTGGAAACCTCTCACTCTCTCTTGGCTGGGCCGCCTGCATGCAATAAAGATGTCGGTACTCCCTAAGATCTTATACCTCTTTCAGTCCCTTCCGACCCCCATCCCATACCATCAGATCAGAAGTCTCCAACGCGATCTCACCAAGTTCATCTGGGGAGGTCGACGGCCGCGTTTCTCTAATAAAGTCCTTATGTCCCCTTGAGATCGGGGTGGTCTGGCCTGCCCCAACTTGCTGGAGTATTACTGGGCCTCTCATCTTCGCTTTATATCGGAGTGGATGGCGCGGGAGAGTGAAAAGATATGGTTCCATATGGATAGGGCAGTGACTGGACGGTCTATATGGGACCTCCCTTGGCTACCCCGAGCATCTAGATCGCGCAGTGCGTATGTGGCCCTCCCTACTAGGACGGTGCTTGACATTTGGGATAGAGTGGCCGTCTCCAAGGGCCTCACTAGCTTTCCCTCCCCCATACTCCTATTGCTGGGAATCTATATTTTCCACCAGCTGTGCGCCCTCAGGTATTTATAGATTGGCTCGAGGGTGGGTGCCGGACAATTAGAGATCTCTTTTCGGGGGACAAGTTCAAAACTTTTGCGCAGTGCAAGGCAGATTTCCAGCTCTCAGAGGGGGCCAGATTACAATATCTTCAACTTCGGCATTGGATACACACACCCTCCATGGCACAGGCGGCCACCCGGGCGCTCACGCCTTTTGAGCGGCTAGTGCGTGCTTTCGACAACTCCAAAGGACTCATCTCCCGCACTTATCATGTCCTACAGCACCCCCACTCTCCCCTCCCCACAACTACCAACGTCGTTGGCAGGAGGACACCTCTCTGGACATTGCCCCTGCGCAGTGGGATCGCCTGTGGCGGGATATCCCGAAAGTGTACCGCTGTATTTCCCAGCGGGAAACCGCATACAAGATCATGACCCAATGGTACTATACACCTCTCAGACTTCACAAAATGTTCCCTGCGACCTCTCCTCTTTGCTGGCGGTGTTCGAGCTCCCCGGGCGACTTCCTTCATATTTGGTGGTCCTGCTCACTCCTGACCTCCTACTGGAAAGAGATCCTCAGCCATATTAAGGTGGTGATTGGTTTCCCCCTGCCTGCGACCCCAGCCACAGCTATCCTGGGTCTCAAGCCTACCAACCTGCGCGCGCTCACACGCAATGACTGGCACATCTCACTTCACATGCTAGGCGCAGCCAAACAGCTTATTGCCCTATATTGGAAAAAGGCGGAAGCTCCCCGATCAGTGTCTGGTTCACGCGTCTATGGCACACTACCACCATGGAATTGCTTACCGCACGCTTGCAATTCCGTGACTCTCACTACACTAAACTGTGGCAGCCGCTTGTTGCTCACCTCTGTAGACTGGAACATGCCCATCTACAACCTCCGAAACTCCGAGCCCTGCACCTATATGATGACGCAATCTGTCCCCCTGACCCAGAATAGATTCCTTGCACCTCTCACCTGCTTCGGCCCGGGGTTTTGAGTAACCATTTCACCGGGCAACCACACTGATACGCCCCCATTGCGCTTTCCCGCCACCTCCCTGCCTGCAGTCATGTCCATTGGTCCGCTACCTATGCCCACTTGCTTCCTTCTCTCCTCGCCCACCACCTTTTTCTCTCTCTCTCTTTCTCTTCACTCTCACTTGCTCATCTCCTCCCCCTGCTTCTTTCCTTGGGGACTCCCGACCCCCCCCTCCCCTCTTTTTTCCTTCCTTTATTCTTCTGTATATCTCTTATACTTGAAGTTGACTTGTTTTCCGTTGACCCCATTCTTTAAAGGAGCTTTCATGTGACGCCTAACGTATAAGATTGTATAAGGACGCGGCCGGCCCTATTTGGGTTGTAGGCGACTTGCTGTGTATCACTCCGCTGAAGCAAAATTCTATAATGATCCTCTTATGCTTCCTGAACGATTGCTCAATGGTGCGGCCGGCCCCTCATGGGGTTGTAGGCGGCTTGCCGTGTAGATGTTATGCCTCCTATTGCTTTCTTAATAAAAAAAAAGAGTTGGAAAAAAAAAAAAAAAAAAAAGAAGTAGATGCAATGGTCAGGAAAGTAAAGGGTGTATGAACGCCACTAAAGAGAAAACTGTAGTCACTGTAATATATTGAACAGGCAGCATATTCTGGTCTTAAGAGCGGAGGACGCTACAAAAGGGGGCCGAACATAGGACCATAGCCCAAGAAGGAGGAACACTGGACCACAAGTTAAAAATATGATACCAATATCCTCCAGAATACATATTACCCAATCCCGGAAGAAGCTTTTGCCAAGATAGATGACGCACTACGAACATTCCTCTGGGATGGTAGGCCCCCCAGAGTGGCACTCGCCACATTACAACACAATCAGTACAACGGGGGCATATCACTGCCGGATATTAGGGCATACTATTGGGGATCTCACTTAATAGTCGTCAACGACTGGGAGCACATGCCGGGAGATCACCCCACATACGCATTGGAACACGCACAATTTAAGGCATGCCCGCACACTCACTACCTCTATGACGGGAAGGGAGCTACAAAATTATTAGCAGCCACACAGGTGGTGATAACTGCCTGGAAAAAAGCAGAAAGACAAATGAAGTAGAACAACCGAGTCACAAGAGAAACCCCACTCTGGGTGGGAGGGAGACTTAAAGAATTCGCAAAATTAAAAGGGTTTAAGAAATGGGACCTATTGGGTATCTCCAAAATTAAAGACATATTAGACCGCAAGGAACTTTCCACCTTTTCCTTCTTCCAAAAAGAATACAACCTACATCAGAAGCAATTCTACAAATATATGCAGCTGGCTCACGCATGGGGGGGGCGCAGCGAATTGACATGGAGGAACTTCCTGAATATGCCCCGTTAGAGGGAAGACTCCTCATGGGAGAAATTAATGAGAAAGCAGTCTCCTGGACATATCGGACCTTAATAAATAACAAGCCGGACACTCTCCTGAAACTAAGAGCAAAGTGGGAACTAGATCTGGGAGTCTTAGATGACCTATATTGGGAGATCGCGTTGATGCACCCGCGAGAGGTGGCCATTAAGTCACGACTCCGACTCATTCAATTTAAGTATCTACATAGGACCTACTATGATAGATCCCGCCTACACAGAATAGGGAGAGCCGATACACCTAGCTGCCTTAGATGCAACAAAGAATTTGGTACATATTTTCATATGATATGGGAGTGCTAGAAAATACAGGAATATTGGGGAGCAATATAGGCAAAACTAGAGGATATATTAGGAGACAAGATACCTATAGATCCCAAATTTGTGCTGCTAGGCATACACACACAAGTCGATCTCTCCAGGAAAAAGTTAATACTAATCAACCTGGGTCTATTGGTCGCTAAGCGAGATTTGGCACGCAAATGGGGGACGGCACAGAGGCCCACTGTAGACGAATGGAAGAGGGATATTGACCTGTATATGACAGGGGGAAAAAACCACATATATCGCTCGCGGCTGTACAAAAAAGTTTAAAAAAATATGGAGTCCATGGATAAATTACTATGGACTCACGGTAGAGGACTCGCAGATAGTCACCCCAACGACATGATAGACTGGTGCGGAGGGACGGGACTGAGACACTGGGTATTCGAGAAGCATGCAATACTGGTTTATGTATCAAGTTGCACATGCCAATGCCTCTGAACGAATATGTTAACATGACTTTACTTAAATCGCTTGAAAGTATATCCTGTACCTGTGTTGAAATAATGAAAAATGCAAGTAAAGAAATTTAAATATATATATATACCAGGGCCCCCTTGTGTACTGAGGTGGGATGCTCTGAGTGATAAATAATGTTATATTTTGATCTTATTGTGCTTTATTGAGGATTTCTGGGTTATTTATTGAAAGGTGCAATGGAGTATTCTGAAGACAGGAGGTGCTAATGAAATGCTGTAGGTGCCATATTGAATACAGTAGATTCAAGTTTCATTGCCATGTTTCTATGGTTTATGTTATGTTACTGGCTGTGGAGCAAGGCTAGGGGGTAGGGTACTGGGTGGAGTGACTGAGAATGTTTTCCTAATGAAGACTAGTAGTTGATTCTTAGATGCACACAGCACCCAAGGGTAAAAACGCCACAGCCAAAAGGAATAGGACACACTCATTTCCAAATGAGAAAGGGGCTGATGTGATAGCGCTAAAGGAGACACACCTGCTGTAAAATGATGTCAGGTAGTTTGCCTCTTCATCAATAAAGCTTAAAAGCAAGAAACACTACTTGTGGGATGGCATATCTTGCCCCACAAACTATTTCAGTTTACAGGCCTAGATATAGCATAGATAAGGAAGGTAGATTTTCATTGATAAAGGGAGAATGTAAGTTTTTATGCACCTAATTAGGTTCCTGTTAAGCATGATACGTACAATAGCTGTATTTGCAGATGAGGGATGGCAGGATCTTTTAAGCTGGTGATAACGCCCAGACAAGGATAATATCCTAGAAAGATCATGGCTACAACGTGTCCTCCGTAGCCTTTAAGGAGATAGTGTCAGTTCTGAGGCTTGCTGATGTGAGTGGAGAGTGATGCATGCAGGGAGAGGGACTACACCTTCTCCTATATACACTGGTTGTGCTCATGGAATGACCATTTCTTTGTCTAGAAATAACTACTGCGGAGGATGGGTAAGATCTGCACAGGTTTGATAGTATTATCAGACCAGGCGACTGTTGGGATCTCCTTGGACGTTGTGGTCGAAGTCCTCTGAGACAGAGGCACATACTTGCTTGAGGATGTGGTTAAACATGGAGAGATCTTGGCATCATGGAAGACCTCAGGCTAACATGACTAGGGACATTGTAAAAACCACTGTTTGGGGCACAATGAAGACAGTGTTAACGAGTAGACTGGGCTCTATGGCAGCAAATGCAAAGAGGGCAAAAGTCATGAAACAAATCAGCTGAGAGTCAGAGGTGAAGGAGGAACACACCTTCTATAAAAAGTCAGGATCTCTAAAAAGAAAATAGGGGCATTATGATGTAGAGCGGTCAATGAAATATGCTCTTGGTCAACAAATCAGAACAAGAAATTTTGCTCCGGCTAAAGAGAACTCTAGGTTGTGAATTGGTATATGATGAGGGGTGCATTACCAAACTCCTCGTGGACTTCTGTAAGACCTTGTATTTGGATGGTAACGAGTCCAGCAAAGAACAGGATGCATATATAGACAGGATTAACTTCCCCACATTACACCTACCCAACCAGAGGCATTAGGAGGTCCTTAGGTATGGTAAAGAGGTCCTTAGATTGGTGCACCAGGCACGATGGGTTCTCAATCTAACTGTATAGGACCTACCCTACAGAACTGACCCCAAGTTATATAAACTTATACAACTCATTCTGAGAAACCGGTGGTTTTCCAAAAGATGGGGAAAGATGGCAGACTGCGCCTCATACAGATCAATCCCTCTACTAATGGTATGTTTTATATGTAAATGCTTTCCAACAGGCTGGAAGTTCTCCAGTCCCACTTTCTTCGGATGCATCAGGCAAGGTTTGTTAAGAGACACCGGATCTTTCAGGATATACAAGGCCAACAAGGTTACAAAAAAATCAAGATGGTGGTCATTACATCACTGGATGCTGAGAAAGTCGCCAAAAAAGACAGTTCTGCATTATCTCTGGTAATATTGAGCTGCTGCCAATACATCTTTATGATAATGGCAAATAACAAATGAACAAAGATCATAGTAATGCTGAATAGTGTGTTCTAAAAACACTTTTACTTTTCAGAGGCAAATAGCAGGGATGCCAGTAGTCCTGACTGCTATTAATGCTGGTTATATAACTGCACAGAAGTATGGATGGAATGCTTGCCTCAGCAACTGGTAATTTATCAGGGCCACATCCCAGTGCACTGTTATTTTGCACACCATGCTACCTCAGTTTGGACCTAGCCATATGCAAATCAGCCTTGACCCTGCTGCAATAGGAACACTCCAGCCCGAACTTCCAGGCTAGGTCCTCGCAATTTCGCAATTATTAGGGCTCATCACTTAGGTATAGCTTATTTCCTGCGGTACGGTATGCACGAGACCCACATCGGCATACTTGTCCCACTTAAGGTGTCGCACTGAAGTATACAAAAAAGTGATGGATGGAAAGCTTGAATTAATATCAGCCACTGGTAATTACTCGGGCCGGTACATCATTATTCTGCACACCATGCCAAGTCAGTTTGGTCCCACATATACAAATCAATCTTGACACTGCTCCAGTAGGAGCAGTCTAGCCTGAACTGCCAGGCCAGGTCTTTCTTAAACCAAATTCTAGCAACCCAAGACCAGTTTCGCTTTTATTAGGGCTCATCAGTTGGGTATAGCTTGAATAGGTTGAAACTGTCAGAGGTTGTTTGTGGTCCCTTTTGGAGAGGGACGTGCCCGGCAGTTCCGGCCAGTACTGATTTGCATTCAGTAGAGCCTTTGCCTAGAGTGGCATGGTGGATGAAAAATGATGGACTGGAATGGGGCCCAAGCGATTGCCAGTGGCAACAGGTATTGCAGTTTTTTGCTCTAAGTGCGACGGGTATGCCCAGACGACGGTCATGTGTTTACTGTGCCATAGGAATCAAGCAATACCCAACGTATGATACCTAAATAGGTCCAAATCGGTCTGGGCTTGCTTGTGGTCACTTCTGGATGAGGTCTTGCCCTGCAGTTCGGGACAGACTACTCCCATGAGGAGCAGTGTCGGTACTGATTTGCTTAAGGTGGGCCTTTGAATAGAGTGGCATGGTGGGTGAAAAACAAAGGACTGAAATATGGCCCTGAGAGATTGCCAGTGGCTGAGTTTATTTAAAGCATCCCATCAATCACCTTCTTATTGTTGCAGGTTACATAACTGCTGCAATCTAACTGTGGCACTCTGGCCAGGCTAAGGGTAAGGTTTGGGTAAGGGAAACACAAATTAACCCCATTTGCATTTGATTTGATGGAGTGTTCGAGCCCCACTGTAGTGGTCTCTAAGCTAATGAGAATTCTGGAACTCTGGAGCTCAGTAACAGGCTTTAGAATTAATGTTAATAAATCCCATCTCAGTGTCCTCAACTTTAGCGATGAGGACATAGGCCAGGTTCAAGGTGGCATTCGTCATGCATGGCTCGTAGTTGTTAGACTTGGCTTTTTCAGCGGGTTTACCCCCAGGCTTTTTGGCCTCCTGTTTTTGACCCTGTGTGTGTTGGTTTTAGGACTCTGGGCACTTTACCACTGCTAATCAGTGCTAAAGTGCATATGCTCTCCGTGTAAAATGTGTTATGGATTGGTGTTTCCATAATTGGCCTATTTGATTTATGTGTCAGTCCCTAGTAAAGTGCACTGCGAGTGCCAGGGCCTATAAATCAAATGCTGTTGGTGGGCTGCAGCACTGGATTGTGCAACCGACGCAAACAGCCCGTAAAGTGTAACTCTGGCCTGCCATTGCAGAGCCTGTGTGCAGCCTGGGGCTGCCATGTCGACTTGGCAAGTGCACACACTTGCCAGTCCCTAAACCTTCCCTTTTCTACATGTTAGTCACCCCTAAGGTAGGCCCAAGGTACCCCTGTGGGCAGGGTGCAATGTATGTGAAAGGTAGGACATGCCCTGCTGTGTGTGGCATGGCCTGATAGTGAAATACAGCCTACTTCATTTTCACTATTGCAAGGCTACCTGTTCCCCATAGGCCAGAATGGGCTGTTTTGATTATTACATCCTATGATCCTAACTGACCCAGGGAACATGGTAGAAAGTCGAGTTTAGTATGCCTGAACTCAGAATGATAAAATGCATCTTTTAGTGAAGTTGGTTTTAACATCCTGTGTTTGAAAATACCACTTTTAGAAAGTAGGTATTTTCTTGTCTAACCATCCAAGCCTGCCTCTGCTAGGTTGTGTATTCCTTGTCTGGAGTGTGAGTGACAGGGGCTGGGGGATTCCAGGAGACCGGGTGAGTCAGCACAGGGCTGAATATCAAGATCTACATGTAGATGGGTGGGAGGAGATGCACCTGGGACCTGAATAGGGCTGTGCCTTCCCTCCACAATGCTGGCTCCACCTCCTGTGGTGTGTCTGATGTCCCTGGCCTACATTGCAAAAGGAAAGAAGAAGTCTGGTCAACAAAGTGCTCCAGGACTGACCAGAACTGGTTTGGACTAGGCAAAGGCCTCTCTGCCTTCAGAGAACAAAGAGAAATTGAGGATAAAAAGGGGGACCCAAACCCCAGAACTTTAGAACTCTTTTGGACCAAGAAGACTGCCAAGAAGAAGAGCTGGAGAAGCTGTGAGGAGGAACTCCCACTTTGCTGTGTGCTTTGCTGTGTTGGCCTGCAGTGGCTGCTTCTGTCTTGGGCAGTGAAAGGACTGGACTGAACTTTCTGCAATCTACTTTGTGAGTTTCTCCAAGGGCTTGAGGTAGAGCTTGCCCCCTGTTCAAGAAGTCTCAGGAACAGCAAAGACTTCAAGCCCGACGCCGTCTATGACGCCGGTGCCGACTCCGTGTCCTGAAGGCACCGCAGAGGGCACCGCCGCACCGCGACCCTGGTCTCACCGGCGACGCCTGCTGATGCCGCCACCGAGCCGCTGCTCGCACCGCGACCTGTGGGCACCGCACTCCGCACCGCCTCGCTTCACGACGACGCCTTGGTATCCCCGACGACGCCGCTCCACGCCGGACTCGACGCTGCTGCTTGCACCGAGGTTTGAGGGCACCGCTCGTACAGCTACACGACGCACCGCCCTCATCCCGCACCGCAGCCTTGGCCTACCGACGCCGGTGCCATCGACTCCAGTTCATCAGCCGATGACAGCGCTTTAGCAATGACGATGCCGCTGCTGCACCGTGACCTGCCAGCACCGTGACGAGCACTGCCTTCACCTCACACCGCGACCCTGGTCTCACCGACAACGGCATCTGATGCCGCCACCAAGCCGCTGCTCGAACCGCGACCTGAGGGCACCGCACGCCGCACCGCTGCACTTCGCACCGCAGCACCCGACGCCTGCCGACGCCAGCGCTCCTGACTTCAACAGAGAGGAGATCGATCTGCAACGCGTGTGACTTCGAGGGCCCCGACAACGCCTGCACCGACCTCCGGAACCCACGCCTGCGGACGCCGTGTTTTTGGAAGCTCACCGCGAGGTCATCGACGCCCTACATTTCTGAAAGGTACTGTTTGCGGGTCTTCCCGACACCGTAGCTGAACCGCGACGCCGCGGTCAGCCAGAACTGTTTGGATTTGTTTGTTCACGACGCCGTGATAGCCCCGGACGGAGCTATCGACATCAAGGAACTGTTTTTAAGGATACTGTGATAACTGAAGATTTTTAAAGTACTGTACTGTGGATTTTTATCGTATTGGTCTTGTTTTAAGTATATAAAAATATTGGATATTTTTCTAAACTGGTGTGGTGTCCGTTTGTAGTGCTTACACTGTATTACTGTTGGTTATGTGCAAATGCTTTACACACTGATTCTAAGATAAGCCTGACTGCTCGTGCCAAGCTACCAAGGGGGTGAGCAGGGGTTATTTTAGGAGTGGAACTCCCTTATCCTGACTAGGAAGAAGGGTCCCTACTTGGACAAAGGTGCAAGCCCTTGCCAACTAGAGAACCCCATTTCTAACATTGGTTGTCAGCGGTGAGGATAGGACTTGTGTTTGAACTTGACTTACAGTGATTGGTGTGCACTACTACCATATCGCAGACCATTACGTACCACATACAAGTTCTTTTTCGGCCTATTTTTGATCTTCAATAAACAACAAGAGAGGGAGGGAAGTTTTAAGGAGCTCTCTTGGGCCCCCAGATTATATAGTCAAAACAACAAAAGAGTGTGCCTGCTTAGGAGAAGAGCAAGCATGAAGAATCAAATTTGATTCTTTAGAAAGCCCTCACTCACCAACCTGGTTGGTGACATGCTTCATCATCGGGCCCCACCAGGAAGGTCGAGTACCTCCCCGGTGTGCTTCAACGCCAGAATTACTGCGGAGCAGGTTAATATTGTCCGAGTGACAATTGCATGTGATTGTGAAGTAAGTTTAAAAGTGTCTAGGTTGTGTCCAAAAATAATTGTATTCATCGGCCAACCAGGCACGGGTAAAACCAAAGTGAGCGATGTATGTGCTGGATAGATTGATCAGCTATGTCTCACTGTGTGTGGTCAACATGTTTCTGCCTATATGGTGCTACTAGCTAGGCATTCTTCAGGACCAGAGTGTAGACCCCGGCGGTATGAGCGCGCTAAGGCTCACCCTAACCAGGAGGTCAAATATGTGAAAAACAGGAAAAAACATTTTTGAACGATAGTGCGTCCACTACCAGTGGGTCTAGTAATGGGGGTTTTAGACAAAGACAAAGGGGTGGGACTAGGGGTACACCCAGACAGAACTATGCCCAACCTATGTGGCCACACTTTCCAACACCGGGACCCGGTATGCACCCAATGCACTTCCAACAACCATCCTTCCCCTTAATGGGCTGGAATCCGGCCTATATGCCAGCTCAGCCTTTCCATCAGAACTCCTATCGCCCTCCTTTTTTAGAGAGAGGCCGCAGAGGCAGAGGTAGGAGGAGAGGGCAAAATCAAGTGTGGTGGGAACAAGAGGACCCAGTGGGCAACCACACACGCAGCAAATCCCAGGACCAACAGGCAGGCACGAGTGCCAGGAGAGTTTAATCACCAATCTCTCCGATGTAACTCTGTCCCCTGTGGAGAAACAGGTCTTAGAAAAGGGCCTGGGGTTTGTCCCTCTGCACGCTTAGACAAGTTTAAACTACATTGTGAGCTAGCGGAATTTTTTAGAAAGCTCAAATTGAAAGCCTATTTATAGGGCAAAGAAGCTAGTGAACCAGAATCAGAATCCAGTCAACACAGGGCTTAGGTTGAAATCAACGTTCACCCCTCCCCCTTATGGGGTACCCGCCGAAATAATAACTTTCGAACAGGCGGTCTTTCACGAAATTGAGACGTTTGAAGAGGGCAATACATTCAAAAATCTGAGTACAATAGAATACCAAGCGCTCCAGGGATTACAATCAAATACTGCGATCACCATCAAACCAGCTGACAAGGGTGGAGGGGTGGTAATTCAGAATACAAGGGATTATGAGGAAGAATGCCAACTTCTCCTAGATGACAGAAAAAACTACACCCCCCTTACTACTGACCCCTCTCCAGAATTGAAGACTGAAATTAAGAACATGGTCAAAGAGGCAGAAGAAAATGGCCACATTACCAGATATGAGGCTGCCTTCCTGACTGAAGGAGGTGGCGTTATACCTTACTTTTACACGTTGCCTAAAACGCACAAAAACAGGACACCCCCACCTGGACGCCCGATTGTCTCGGATATCGGCTCCTTACTCGAGCCGTTGTCACGTTTTTGTGACTTCTTTCTGAAACCAATCATACAGCAGACGTCAACGTACCTCAAAGACACCAAGAGTCTTCTACATCTTCTGCAAGAAGTGACCATCGATGATACTTCAATTATACTAGTGACCCTCGACATAGAGAGTCTATACACCAGCATCCCCCAGGACGATACCATCAGGGTCCTGGGTGAGGCATTGGATGAGACGGTTTGGGAATATCAGACTCCAAAAGAATTCATTTTGGGGTGTGCCTCTATGGCACTCAAACGAAATTTTTTCGAATACAAAGGCAACCTGTTCCTCCAATCCACTGGAACTTCGATGGGCAGCACTTTTGCCCTCAGTGTGGCAGGTTTGTACGTCCACGATTTCGAACGCAGATTCATCCTTCCTGCCGACAACCCATACACCTCTTCCATAGCATTTTGGAAGAGGTACATTGATGATGTCCTAATGATATGGAAAGGACCCGAAAACGTTCTCAACGACTTCCTCCTCTGGATCAATACCCTTGACCAGAACCTTAAATTTAACCACACTTGTAACCAACATGAGGTGGTATTCCTGGATGTGGTCATCACGAAATCAGAGGGGGGCCTCACTACTAAGACGCATTACAAACCGACGGCGAAAAATAATCTGCTAGAATTTTCTAGCTTCCATCCTAGGCCCCTTCGGGAAAATCTGCCATACGGACAATACCTACAGTTAAGAAGGAATTGCAGTAAACTGGATGACTTTCGCAACCAATCAGCTGATCTTACCTCCAGACTGAAAAATCGAGGTTACCCAGAAAGAATCCTGAACAAGAGCTACAAAAGAGCCCGGAACCAACCTAGGCAGGCCCTCCTGGAAGATAACCCCAGAGAGAAGAAAGAAATCCCCCTTACCTGTGTTACAACATACAGTACTGCATCCACTACATTTAAGAAAGTGATAAACAAACACTGGAGAATAATCACAAGCAGTAACAGGACATGGGAAAAACCCCTTTTCTCATTTAAAAAGGGCCGTAGTCTTAGAGACTCCCTGGTTCACACACGACCAAGAATTCAGGAATCTATTGGCACCCCATCCATAACTGCAGCATGGGGCTTGCCAAGAGTAGTGGGTCATTTTCCCTGCGCTAACTGTAGTATCTGCCACTTGACAACCCACACGAAGGCCCTTAACCTTGAACCAGGGAGAACCTGGACACAACGCACCCACACTAACTGCAACTCCACGAATGTGGTATACCTGATCACGTGTCCCTGTGGGTTGCGTTATGTAGGGATGACTACACGGAAAGTGAAACAACGTATTGGCGAACACAGAAGTAACATCCGGTGTAGGAGAATCACGACAAAACTAAGTTATGTTATTTTTATTTTTGTATAGCGCATATACACCGACAGGTCTCTTAGCGCTTTGGAAGAAGCGGGACAGCGTCAAGGCGGGGAGGTCTTCATGGTGTTGAGAGATCATATGTTGTATCTAATGCTTCCCTAAAGAGAATAGTTTTTAGCTGCTTCCGGAAGAGAAGCAGACCAGGTTCTTTCCGAAGGGTATCGGGCAACTGGTTCCAAAGTTGTGGCAGGAGGACCGAGAACGCTCGACCCCCTTTGGAAACCAGGTTACTCCGAGGGCAGACCAGCTGGACGGCTTCTGCTGACCGAAGGGCCCGCCCTGGCACGTATTTGATTAGGCGTTCCTTTATGTACCCTGGGGCATGTCCATACAGAGCCTTGTGAACAATACAAAGTCCCTTGAATTTCGCTCTCTGCTTAACAGGCAGCCAATGCAGTTTTCGCAGCAGTGGAGTGGCATGAGTTCTTCTAGGCAACCTGAAGATCAGCCTAGCTGCGTCATTTTGTACCACCTGAAGTTTCTTCATGAGTTTCTCAGGGAGCCCGACATATAGCACATTGCCATAGTCGAGTCGTGAAACAATGGTTGCTGATATTATAGTTTTCAGAGATGACACTGAAAGCAGAGGAACCAATTTCCTCAGCTGTCTTAGGAGACCAGTACATGTGCCCACCACTGAGTTGACTTGATGGAACATAGAGAGCTCAGAGTCGATCTTAATTCCCAGGCTTTTTACAACTGGCGAAGGGCTAGGGGGGGCCCCTAACTCTCTAGGCCAAAACAGGCTGCTCCAGGGATTGTTTTTTGATGGGAAGGCTAGTACTTCGGTTTTGTCTGGATTGATTTTTAGGGAGTTTGCAGTCATCCAGTTGACTGTAAACCTAAGGATGTTCTGGACTGATACTTGGGCACAGGCCGAGTTATCGATCCTCAGGATGAGCTGGGTATCATCCGCGTAGTTAAAAACCCGGCAGTCCATATTGGTTAGTGCAGCTACCAGGGGCTGCAGGTATATGTTGAAGAGGAGCGGGGACAGTGCAGAGCCCTGAGGGACTCCGCAGAAAATATTGCCCTTTTCCGATACCTGGGCACCAAGTTGGACCCTCTGTGAGCGACCTGATAGAAAAGATTCTAACCAATTATAGGCGTGCCCTCGAAAGCCCAGGGCCGACAGCCGGGTCAATAGTGTAGTGTGGCTGACCGTGTCGAACGCCGCAGAAAGATCTAAAAGAATCAGGGCACTCGGCTCTTTGTTATCGGCCTTCATCCTGAGATCATCAAGTACAGATAGCATGACTAGCTCCGTGCTATGGTGGGCTCTGAAGCCAGCCTGGCGAGGTTGGAGCAACTCATGTTCCTCCAGGAACGCTGAGGTTGTCTTCAGGACATGTTGCTCCACAACCTTCGCCAGGAACGGGAGTTGGGTCTATAGTTTTTGAGCCTCGGCCTTGTCTGCTCCCAGTTTCTTTAATAAGGGCATAACTCTTGCCTCCTTGAAATTAGGGGGACTTGACCACTCGCTAAAGAGTTATTCAGGAGAGTGAGGATCTGACTCTCCAAGGCCGGCAAAGCCAACCGAAAGATCTTGGGCGGGCATGGGTCGGCCGGGGAGCCTGATTTGGTTCTGTTAATCAGAAGCATCAAAGATTCTGGGTCCAGTGGAGGGAAGCTGGTGAGAAGCTGGCCGGTAGGAAGCGGGGGTGTAAGCAACTCCACGGAGCTCAAGGTGATGGGGATTTTTTCAATCTCCAGGAGGATATCTATTATCTTCTGGAGAAAAAAGGACTGCAGTGCATTGCAGTCTAGGGGTGCAAAATCACACCACGAATGACTTGAAGTGGACTGTCATAGAACAGGTGAACACAGGCAGAAACATACAGCAGTCCCTGTTTGAGAAAGAACAGAAGTGGGTGTACCGTCTGGGCATAGACAAAGAAGGGCTTAATGATAATATCCCTTGGAGCACTGTACTAAGAGGCTAATAACACTACACTTTTGCCTCTCGTTCGGGCTCATGGACCACACCCTCCAAATAGTTCCTGATAGGGGAGTTTTTCCTAATCTTGCACCACAGAAGATACTCAGAATATCTGCAGACTCACAACATCTGCACACGTGCAATGATAGACTCTCTTTAGCCATAAGATGTTCCTGGTAGGGGAGTTACTCTACTTTTGCACCACATGAAATAGTCTAAACATCTATAGACTCATAATACCTGCACGCTTGTATGGACTGACGCTCTATAGCCACAAGATGCAGCTAACCACTAATGCGCATTTGATTAACATCATCGCGCACCATGAGGGACTCAAAATACCCACACTGGCTAAGATTGACTCTAGATAACCAAGTGTGGCACACTAAGCATGCACGTATCACCATTGCCATCGTGCCCTCACCTTTGATAGTGTCGGACAGGCATCCAATGCATAGTGTTGGGTTGACATGACACATCAGGCAAACTCATGCACGCAAGAGCGCAGACGCGACCAATGTTCTGTCAGTTTGTTTGTTTGGTTTTTTTTTTTTCCCATTCCTCGGTTTTTTCCCCATTCCTCAGTTTTCTTTAATATTCCCCTTCTTTTATTTATTTTCCCCCGCCTCGAATCATATATACTATGTGATACGGGGCGAATATCGCCTGTCAATAAAGCTCTGTTGAATATACCAGAGGCACGACGGAGGTTAGCGTTCCAGTGTTACTCTTGACGCCGCGGGGCACATGACCTAACACCCACTGCCCTGATTGGCCAATTGGCCGCCGTACACGTAATGACGTAGGCACCATGGCGCCCCTCAGGACGCCGACGCACAAACAGAGGGCCTCTGATCGGTCCTTACAGTCCCTTATAAGAACGTGTGGAACACCGGCCCACCTATCGACGGGGTCCGGTATTTTGAGGGCTCGATCAGGTACCAAGCGGGTGCCTGGCTTTGCCGGCGTGAGTGAAATTCTACAGCAGCGCGACGATACAGATAAGTAATTTGCTTGTAGAATGGGGACATAATCTAAACTCACCTCATTCCTTTGCCTTTCCCTACAAGGTGTGCCTACTAGCCACCACCCCCCTCCCGAGACCCATGTTGTGATTACTGATCACCCCACATGTAAGATTTTTTATTCTGTTGTTCTTTCAGCCACCCGCCATACTGCACCGGCGAGTTCCTTAGAGTCACGATAGCATGTCTGACACTGACGCATTGATACCACTTAACGCCCTAGCAGGCGTGCAGGTGAAATAGCGCTATAAACAAGGTACCATCACATTACGAGTGGATTTAGTCACTACCACTACCAATAATGTGAAATATATGTGCACTTCCATATCTCACCATACCGCACCATAGCTCCTTGAGATATAGTTGCGGTGCACTCGAGAAGAGCACTAGTGCATGATGAAACTGGAACAACAAACGCCCTGTGACTACAGTTTTAAAGAACGTATTTATTTCTGTATGTTTGTTTGTGTCTGTTCTTCCTTTCAGATAATTACCGGGTTCCTACAATTAAGAAGGTTCCCGCAGTAACAGCAGGTTTTTAAAAAAATGTTCCCGTTTTTCACATATTTGACCTCCTGGTTAGGGTGAGCCTTAGCGCGCTCATACCGCCGGGGTCTACACTCTGGTCCTGAAGAATGCCTAGCTAGTAGCACCATATAGGCAGAAACATGTTGACCACACACAGTGAGACATAGCTGATCAATCTATCCAGCACATACATCGCTCACTTTGGTTTTACCCGTGCCTGGTTGGCCGACGAATAAAATTATTTTTGGACACAACCTAGACACTTTTAAACTCACTTCACAATCACGTGCACTTGTCACTCAGACAATATTAACCTGCTCCGCAGTAATTCTGGCGTTGAAGCACACCGGGGAGGTACTCGACCTTCCTGGTGGGGCCCGATGATGAAGCATGTCACCAACCAGGTTGGTGAGTGAGGGCTTTCTAAAGAATCAAATTTGATTCTTCATGCTTGCTCCTCTCCTAAGAAGGCATACTCTTTTGTTGTTTTGACTATTTTTGATCTTGCCAGTTTGAACTTGCTACTTCAACATGCCTGAATCTATAGTATCATCAAATGCATCAGTAGAAATTGCCTTTGAGGAGGATCGATTGGAAGCCTACAATGTCAAGGAGTTAAAATCGATTTGCAAGAACCTGAAAGTCCAGGTCCGAAGCCTCACCAGGAAGGATGAGGTACAAAAGGCGCTGAGGGCCTGGGTAGAAGCCAGACATGCCAGTGGGCAATCTGGTGATCTCAATGGAGAGGTGGAGGAGCCTGTTCCTAGGGTGGATGTGCTTTTGGGAGGGGGGGACCCTCCAGGCAAGGCAGCAGTGGCTTGTCCCCAGAGAGCTCCTCTGTCCCGGAGGACAGGCGGGAAGCAAGGAAGTTCGAATTGGAGAAACTCAGAATAGAAAGTGAGAGGGAAGACAAAAGAATAGCCATGGAGGAAAAGAAGATGATCTTGGATCATGAGCTTAAAATGAGAGAGCTGGAGCTGGATTGGGAAGCCGGTAGGGCTTTGTCCAGCCCAGATGGTGGCAGCAAAAATGTAGTGTCTAGTACTGAGGATGAGGTACACACCCACACAGATTTGGGGCCCTACTTCAAGGAGGGGATTGACATACACCAGGGGGTTCAGGATTGTGAGGCTACTCTAGTGGTGCGTAGTGTCCCTGAGGTGGATTGGGGAACTGGCACAGGGAATCATATTCCTAGTAGTGGGAGGGACACTCTACTGACTCTAGATGAGAGGTGCAGGGAGAGGGTTCCCCATAATAGAAGCCCTGGTAAGTGAGTATGGAGACCAGCCAGAAGAGTATGGGTTGAGAGACAGCAACAGTCAGACACTGTCTCACCAGTCTTGTGAGAATGATGTGGGGTACTTTTCTGAGGCACTGGATGGTTGGGTGAAGGGTAGTTTGGTTAACACCTGTGTGGGGCTGTGTGATTCAATTGTTGGAGAGCATATTTTAAGTCCCTGTTTTCCAGAGCTATGCCAACACCCAGTGGAGTGTAAGTTTTCTGACCCTAGGGAGCTTGCACTGGAGGCAGACCTTTTGGTGGATTCCAGAGGGCCTGGAGAAGCATCTGGGGGTGACCCGGAAGGAAGGGGCTTAGGTATTTCCCCACCAAGGATCCTCGACGTACCACGCCACAGCCACATCACCCCCCACTTGAGGAACCTGCACTGGCTCCCCGTCGACAGGAGGATCACCTTCAAACTCTTCACCCACGCACACAAGGCACTCCACAAAACTGGCCCAGCCTACCTCAACAGACGACTCTTCTTCTACGTCCCCAACCGCCAGCTCCGCTCCGCCGACCTCTCCCTCGCCACCGTCCCCCGCATTCGAAGAACAACCACCGGCGGCAGATCCTTCTCACACCTCGCCGCCAAGACCTGGAACACCCTTCCACTAAGCCTACGAAAGACCCAAGACCTGCTGACCTTCAGGAGGCTACTCAAGACCTGGCTGTTCGACCAGTAGCAGCATCCCGCCCCCTTCCCTCCCCCCAGCGCCTTGAGACCCTCGCGGGTAAGTAGTGCGCTCTACAAATTCTGTGATTGATTGATTGATTGATTGATTGGGAAAGGTTCATGGTAGCCCAGCTAAGTCCCGGTGTCATGGGAAGGGTGTAGGGACTCACGTCCTGTCTCCGCGGAGAAGTAGTGGGAAGGGGCTGCGGCCCAAGGTGCCCGAAACCCGGTCCCAAAGCCTGGGTGGTTCCAGGAGGGAACACCAGGTGGGGAGCCTAGGCTGTACTGATAGGCCGTCTGTTGAGGGGGATCTCCTAGAGTCAGGAGAACCTGGAGCATCTGTAAACGGAGCTCCAGTGGTTCTGGTGTCTGGCGGTGCCGCTCCTAAGTGGAGGGTGCAGAAGTCCAGAGTGAGGGGTGAGAGGGGGATGTGTTCCCCAGTGGGAGAACCAGTGGGTCAGGGGCCAGCCAGAAGGGCTGAGCCTCCTAGCAGTGACCATGGTGACACCACTTCTGTCCTGGGGGATCTTCGCGCACTGTCAGATGGACAGAGGTCAGGAGATCTCGCCAGGCAGACTGTCACACAACGCATGAGTCATGTGTTACCCTCAGGGGGGCATGCGTGCTCCCAAGGAAGTCCTGGTGCGCCGGGCAGGTGCTCAGCTGCAGGGTTTAGTCCTTGGGTTGGGAAGCCAGGTTCAGGTCCTGCCTGACCTGGAGGGAAGGACGACTGAAAGCAGTGTCCTGACCTGTTTGTCTTCTAGGGGTACCACTCCAGGTGGGAGGGTACAGAACTTTGGAAGGGGGTGCAGAGGGAGGGAGTCCTCGCCTCTGACCCCGGTTCAACTTGAGGGTTTAGACCCTAGGTTGGGAGACCAGTTGCTGGAGGGAGGTCCTGAACTGGTGGGCGAGTTGGGCAGGACACCTGCCACAGGTGCCCTGACAATTTTGGAAGGACCAGTAGGTCAGGGGTTGCCAGCTCTGAGGTCAGAGCACCCCAGGACTGACTCCTGGTGAGGCCACTTCTGGCCTGGGGGTCTTCATGCTCTGTCAGGTGGACAGGAGGTTAGAGACCTGCGCCAGGCGGATTCTGGCACAACTCATGAGGGGTGTGTTTCCCTGGGGGGGTTGGTGTCCTCCCCGGAAGTCCTGGGTTGCCAGGCACAGGTCCAGCCTAAGGGTACAGGCCCTGGGTTGGAGGACCAGGTTCAGGGTGTCCCCCCTGACCTGGGAGAAGGGGCAACTGCTAACAGTGCCACTACCAGTTTAGTCTTCTGGGGGACTGCTCCCGGTGGGGGATGCAGTGCCCCAGGGAGAGGACCGGGTGGGAGAGCCCACCCCAGTCTCTTGTTCAGCCTCAGGGTACAGACCCTGGGCTGGTGTACCAGTTGCAGGATGGCACCCCCTGAACTGGTGGGTGAATTGTGCAGAACGTCTGCCGCAGGTGGCCTGACAATTCTGGAGTTGAGAGGGACTGCTTCCGGTGCGGGGATGCAGTGCCCCAGGGAGGAGAACAGGGTGTGGGAGAGGCCACCCCAGTCCTGTGTCCAGCCTCAGGGTACAGACCCTAGGCTGGTGTACAAGTTGCAGGATAGCACTCCTGAACTGGTGGGCGAATTGTGCAAGGCACCTGCCACAGGTGCCCTGACAATTCTGGAAGGGGGTACCGCTCCAGGTGGGAGGGTACGGAGCCCCTGGGAGGAAGAGCGGGGGTGGGAAAGCCTACCCCAGTCTCCTGTCCAGCCGCCGGGTACAGACCCTAGGCTGGTGGGTCAGTGCCAGGATGTCATCTCTGGCCTGATAAGAGGGAGAGTGGACAAAGGGTGCCAGGCACCTGGGGCTACCGCCCCCCACTGTCTGACGCCACATAGGTTAGAGAGCCCTGAGAGGCATAAGGCCTGGGTCTCCCCACTGACAACTGTCGGTAGCCACTGTGGCTTACTGTCCTGGTGGACAGAGTTGCCCCTGGGAGGGGGACAGGAGTCACACCCCGGGGGTGGACTGGGCCACACCACTGTGTTGGCCATGTGGGCACTGTCGGCCTGTTGGGACACATCTGTGAGCAAAGTAAGTTTAGGTGCTGCACATATGGGGTTCACAGGTGAAGAGAAGGGTACCCCATGGGTCAGCTTAGTGGGCCCTGAGAATATGGATAGAGGGATCCAACTGGGTTTGGAAAGGCGTAGAACCAGAACGTGCACCCGCTGTTGTGGGCCAGGTCTATGTTCTATCGCCCCAAGCAGGGAAGTCCATCAAGGGTTTGATTAGTCTACCCTGGCTTTAGGCTGGGAGGGGGTTGTGTTAGACTTGGCTTTTTCAGCGGGTTTACCCCCAGACTTTTTGCTTTTTGGCCTCCTGTTTTTGACCCTGTGTGTGCTGGTTTTAGGACTCTGGGCACTTTACCACTGCTAATCAGTGCTAAAGTGCATATGCTCTCCGTGTAAAATGTGTTATGGATTGGTGTTTCCATAATTGGCCTATTTGATTTTTGTGTCAGTCCCTAGTAAAGTGCACTGCGAGTGCCAGGGCCTAAAAATCAAATGCTGTTGGTGGGCTGCAGCACTGGTTTGTGCCACCCACGCAAACAGCCCTTAAAGTGTAACTCTGGCCTGCCATTGCAGAGCCTGTGTGCAGCCTGGGGCTGCCATGTCGACTTGGCAAGTGCACACACTTGCCAGTCCCTAAACCTTCCCTTTTCTACATGTTAGTCACCCATAAGGTAGGCCCAAGGTACCCCTGTGGGCAGGGTGCAATGTATGTGAAAGGTAGGACATGCCCTGGTGTGTGTGTGGCATGTCCTGATAGTGAAATACAGCCTACTTCATTTTCACTATTGCAAGGCTACCTGTTCCCCATAGGCCAGAATGGGCAGTTTTGAATATTACATCCTATGATCCAAACTGACCCAGGGAACATGGTAGAAAGTCGAGTTTAGTATGCCTGAACTCAGAATGATAAAATGCATCTTTTAGTGAAGTTGGTTTTAACATCCTGTGTTTGAAAATACCACTTTTAGAAAGTAGGTATTTTCTTGTCTAACCATCCAAGCCTGCCTCTGCTAGGTTGTGTATTCCTTGTCTGGAGTGTGAGTGACAGGGGCTGGGGGATTCCAGGAGACCGGGTGAGTCAGCACAGGGCTGAATATCAAGATCTACATGTAGATGGGTGGGAGGAGATGCACCTGGGACCTGAATAGGGCTGTGCCTTCCCTCCACAATGCTGGCTCCACCTCCTGTGGTGTGTCTGATGTCCCTGGCCTACACTGCAAAAGGAAAGAAGAAGTCTGGTCAACAAAGTGCTCCAGGACTGACCAGAACTGGTTTGGACTAGGCAAAGGCCTCTCTGCCTTCAGAGAACAAAGAGAAATGGAGTATAAAAAGGGGGACCCAAACCCCAGAACTTTAGAACTCTTTTGGACCAAGAAGACTGCCAAGAAGAAGAGCTGGAGAAGCTGTGAGGAGGAACTCCCACTTTGCTGTGTGCTTTGCTGTGTTGGCCTGCAGTGGCTGCTTCTGTCTTGGGCAGTGAAAGGACTGGACTGAACTTTCTGCAATCTACTTTGTGAGTTTCTCCAAGGGCTTGAGGTAGAGCTTGCCCCCTGTTCAAGAAGTCTCAGGAACAGCAAAGACTTCAAGCCCGACGCCGTCTATGACGCCGCTGCCGACTCCGTGTCCTGAAGGCACCGCAGAGGGCACCGCCGCAACGCGACCCTGGTCTCACCGACAACGCCTGCTGACGCCGCCACCGAGCCGCTGCTCGCACCACGACCTGTGGGCACCGCACTCCGCACCGCCTCGCTTCACGACGACGCCTTGGTATCCCCGACGACGCCGCTCCACGCAGGACTCGACGCCGCTGCTTGCACCGTGGTTTGAGGGCACCGCTCGTACAGCTACACGACGCACCGCCCTCATCCCGCTCCGCAGCCTTGGCCTACCGACGCCGGTGCCATCGACTCCAGTTCGTCAGCCGATGACAGCGCTTTAGCAACGACGACGCCGCTGCTGCACCGTGACCTGCCAGCACCGTGACGAGCACCGCCTTCACCTCACACCGCGACCCTGGTTTCACCGACGACGGCATCTGATGCCGCCACCAAGCCGCTGCTCGAACCGCGACCTGAGGGCTCCACACGCCGCACCGCAGCACCCGACGCCTGTCGACGCCAGCGCTCCTGACTTCAACAGAGAGGAGATCGATCTGCAACGCGTGTGACTTCGAGGGCCCCGACGACGCCTGCACCGACCTCCGGAACCGACGCCTGCGGACGCCGTGTTTTTGGAAGCTCACCGCGAGGTCATCGACGCCCTACATTTCTGAAAGGTAATGTTTGCTGGTCTTCCCGACACCGTAGCTGACCCGTGACGCCGCGGTCAGCCAGAACTGTTTGGATTTGTTTGTTCACGACGCCGTAATAGCCCCGGACGGAGCTATCGACATCAAGGAACTGTTTTTAAGGATACTGTGATAACTGAAGATTTTTAAAGTACTGTACTGTGGATTTTTATCGTATTGGTCTTGTTTTAACTATATAAAAATATTGGATATTTTTCTAAACTGGTGTGGTGTCCGTTTGTAGTGCTTACACTGTATTACTGTTGGTTATGTGCAAATGCTTTACACACTGCCTCTAAGATAAGCCTGACTGCTCGTGCCAAGCTACCAAGGGGGTGAGCAGGGGTTATTTTAGGAGTGGAACTCCCTTATCCTGACTAGGAAGAAGGGTCCCTACTTGGACAAAGGTGCAAGCCCTTGCCAACTAGAGAACCCCATTTCTAACATTGGTTGTCAGCGGTGAGGATAGGACGTGTGTTTGCACTTGACTTACAGTGATTGGTGTGCACTACTACCATATCGCAGACCATTACGTACCACATACAGGTTCTTTTTCTTTTTTGGCCTATTTTTGATCTTCAATAAACAACGAGAGGGAGGGAAGTTTTAAGGAGCTCTCTTGGTCCCCCAGATTATATAGTCAAAACAACAAAAGAGTGTGCCTTCTTAGGAGAAGAGCAAGCATGAAGAATCAAATTTGATTCTTTAGAAAGCCCTCACTCACCAACCTGGTTGGTGACATGCTTCATCATCGGGCCCCACCAGGAAGGTCGAGTACCTCCCCGGTGTGCTTCAACGCCAGAATTACTGCGGAGCAGGTTAATATTGTCCGAGTGACAATTGCACGTGATTGTGAAGTGAGTTTAAAAGTGTCTAGGTTGTGTCCAAAAATAATTTTATTCGTCGGCCAACCAGGCACGGGTAAAACCAAAGTGAGCGATGTATGTGCTGGATAGATTGATCAAAGCTATGTCTCACTGTGTGTGGTCAACATGTTTCTGCCTATATGGTGCTACTAGCTAGGCATTCTTCAGGACCAGAGTGTAGACCCCGGCGGTATGAGCGCGCTAAGGCTCACCCTAACCAGGAGGTCAAATATGTGAAAAACAGGAAAAAACATTTTTGAACGATAGTGCGTCCACTACCAGTGGGTCTAGTAATGGAAGTTTTAGACAAAGACAAAGGGGTGGGACTAGGGGTACACCCAGACAGAACTATGCCCAACCTATGTGGCCACACTTTCCAACACCGGGACCCGGTATGCACCCAATGCACTTCCAAGAACCATCCTTCCCCTTAATGGGCTGGAATCCGGCCTATATGCCAGCTCAGCCTTTCCATCAGAACTCCTATCGCCCTCCTTTTTTAGAGAGAGGCCGCAGAGGCAGAGGTAGGAGGAGAGGGCAAAATCAAGTGTGGTGGGAACAAGAGGACCCAGTGGGCAACCACACACGCAGCAAATCCCAGGACCAACAGGCAGGCACGAGTGCCAGGAGAGTTTAATCACCAATCTCTCCGATGTAACTCTGTCCCCTGTGGAGAAACAGGTCTTAGAAAAGGGCCTGCGGTTTGTTCCCTCTGCACGCTTAGACAAGTTTAAACTACATTGTGAGCTAGCGGAATTTTTTAGAAGGCTCAAATTGAAAGCCTATTTTGAGGGCAAAGAAGCTAGTGAACCACATCAGAATCCAGTCAACACAGGGCTTAGGTTGAAATCATCGTTCACCCCTCCCCCTTATGGGGTACCCGCCGAAATAATAACTTTCGAACAGGCGGTCTTTCACGAAATTGAGACGTTTGAAGAGGGCAATACATTCAAAAATCTGAGTACAATAGAATACCAAGCGCTCCAGGGATTACAATCAAATACTGCGATCACCATCAAACCAGCTGACAAGGGTGGAGGGGTGGTAATTCAGAATACAAGGGATTATGAGGAAGAATGCCAACGTCTCCTAGATGACAGAAAAAACTACACCCCCCTTACTACTGACCCCTCTCCAGAATTGAAGACTGAAATTAAGAACATGGTCAAAGAGGCAGAAGAAAATGGCCACATTACCAGAAATGAGGCTGCCTTCCTGACTGAAGGAGGTGGCGTTATACCTTACTTTTACACGTTGCCTAAAACGCACAAAAACAGGACACCCCCACCTGGACGCCCGATTGTCTCGGATATCGGCTCCTTACTCGAGCCGTTGTCACGTTTTTGTGACTTCTTTCTGAAACCAATCATACAGCAGACGTCAACGTACCTCAAAGACACCAAGAGTCTTCTACATCTTCTGCAAGAAGTGACCATCGATGATACTTCAACCATACTAGTGACCCTCGACATAGAGAGTCTATACACCAGCATCCCCCAGGACGATACCATCAGGGTCCTGGGTGAGGCATTGGATGAGACGGTTTGGGAATATCAGACTCCAAAAGAATTCATTTTGGGGTGTGCCTCTATGGCACTCAAACGAAATTTTTTCGAATACAAAGGCAACCTGTTCCTCCAATCCACTGGAACTTCGTTGGGCAGCACTTTTGCCCTCAGTGTGGCAGTTTGTACGTCCACGATTTCGAACGCAGATTCATCCTTCCTGCCGACAACCCATACACCTCTTCCATAGCATTTTGGAAGAGGTACATTGATGATGTCCTAATGATATGGAAAGGACCCGAAAACGTTCTCAACGACTTCCTCCTCTGGATCAATACCCTTGACCAGAACCTTAAATTTACCCACACTTGTAACCAACATGAGGTGGTATTCCTGGATGTGGTCATCACGAAATCAGAGGGGGGCCTCACTACTAAGACGCATTACAAACCGACGGCGAAAAATAATCTGCTAGAATTTTCTAGCTTCCATCCTAGGCCCCTTCGGGAAAATCTGCCATACGGACAATACCTATGGTTAAGAAGGAATTGCAGTAAACTGGATGACTTTCGCAACCAATCAGCTGATCTTACCTCCAGACTGAAAAATCGAGGTTACCCAGAAAGAATCCTGAACAAGAGCTACAAAAGAGCCCGGAACCAACCTAGGGAGGCCCTCCTGGAAGATAACCCCAGAGAGAAGAAAGAAATCCCCCTTACCTGTGTTACAACATATAGTACTGCATCCACTACAGTTAAGAAAGTGATAAACAAACACTGGAGAATAATCACAAGCAGTAACAGGACATGGGAAAAACCCCTTTTCTCATTTAAAAAGGGCCGTAGTCTTAGAGACTCCCTGGTTCACACACGACCAAGAATTCAGGAATCTATTGGCACCCCGTCCATAACTGCAGCATGGGGCTTGCCAAGAGTAGTGGGTCATTTTCCCTGCGCTAACTGTAGTATCTGCCACTTGACAACCCACACTAAGGCCCTTAACCTTGAACCAGGGAGAACCTGGACACAACGCACCCACACTAACTGCAACTCCACGAATGTGGTATACCTGATCACGTGTCCCTGTGGGTTGCGCTATGTAGGGATGACGACACGGAAAGTGAAACAACGTATTGGCGAACACAGAAGTAACATCCGGTGTAGGAGAATCACGACAAAACTAAGTGAACACTACATACAACAAAATCACACCACGAATGACTTGAAGTGGACTGTCATAGAACAGGTGAACACAGGCAGAAACATACAGCAGTCCCTGTTTGAGAAAGAACAGAGGTGGGTGTACCGTCTGGGCACAGACAAAGAAGGGCTTAATAATAATATCCCTTGGAGCACTGTACTAAGAGGCTAATAACACTACACTTTTGCCTCTCGTTCGGGCTCATGGACCACACCCTCCAAATAGTTCCTGATAGGGGAGTTTTTCCTAATCTTGCACCACAGAAGATACTCAGAATGTCTGCAGACTCACAACATCTGCACACGTGCAATGATAGACTCTCTTTAGCCATTAGATGTTGCTGGTAGGGGAGTTACTCTACTTTTGCACCACATGAAATAGCCTAAACATCTATAGACTCATAATACCTGCACGCTTGTATGGACGGACGCTCTATAGCCACAAGATGCAGCTAACCACTAATGCGCATTTGATTAACATCATCGCGCACCATGAGGGACTCAAAATACCCACACACTGGCTAAGATTGACTCTAGATAACCAAGTGTGGCACACTAAGCATGCACGTATCACCATTGCCATTGTGCCCTCACCTTTGATAGTGTCGGACAGGCATCCAATGCATAGTGTTGGGTTGACATGACACATCAGGCAAACTCATGCACGCAAGAGCGCAGACGCGACCAATGTTCTGTCAGTTAGTTTGTTTGTTTTTTGGTTTTTTTTCCCATTCTTCGTTTTTTTTCCCATTCCTCGGTTTTCTTTAATATTCCCCTTCTTTTATTTATTTTCCCCCGCCTCGAATCATAAATACTATGTGATACGGGGCGAATATCGCCTGTGAATAAAGCTCTGTTGAATATACCAGAGGCACGACTGAGGTTAGCGTTCCAGTGTTACTCTTGACGCCGCGGGGCACATGACCTAACACCCACTGCCCTGATTGCCCAATTGGACGCCGTACACGTAATGACATAGGCACCATGGCGCCCCTCGGGACGCCGACGCACAAACCGAGGGCCTCTGATCGGTCCTTACAGTCCCTTATAAGAACGTGTGGAACACCGGCCCACCTATCAACGGGGTCCGGTATTTTGAGGGCTCGATCAGGTACCAAGCGGGTGCCTGGCTTTGCCGGCGTGAGTGAAATTCTACAGCAGCGCGACGATACAGCTAAGTAATTTGCTTGTAGAATGGGGACATAATCTAAACTCACTGCATTCCTTTGCCTTTCCCTACAGGGTGTGCCTACTAGCCACCACCCCCCTCCTGAGACCCATGGTGTGATTACTGATCACCCCACATGTAAGATTTTTTATTCTGTTGTTCTTTCAGCCACCCGCCATACTGCACCTGCGAGTTCCTTAGAGTCACGATAGCGTGTCTGACACTGACGCATTGATACCACTTAACGCCCTAGAAGGCGTGCAGGTGAAATAGCGCTATAAACAAGGTACCATCACATTACGAGTGGATTTAGTCACTACCACTACCAATAATGTGAAATATATGTGCACTTCCATATCTCACCATACCGCACCATAGCTCCTTGAGATATAGTTGCGGTGCACTCCGAGAAGAGCACTAGTGCATGATGAAACTGGAACAACAAACGCCCTGTGACTACAGTTTTAACGAACGTATTTATTTCTGTATGTTTGTTTGTGTCTGTTCTTCCTTTCAGATAATTACCGGGTTCCTACAATTAAGAAGGTTCCCGCAGTAACAGCAGGTTTTTAAAAAAAATGTTCCCGTTTTTCACATATTTGACCTCCTGGTTAGGGTGAGCCTTAGCGCGCTCATACCGCCGGGGTCTACACTCAGGTCCTGAAGAATGCCTAGCTAGTAGCACCATATAGGCAGAAACATGTTGACCACACACAGTGAGACATAGCTGATCAATCTATCCAGCACATACATCGCTCACTTTAGTTTTACCCGTGCCTGGTTGGCCGACGAATAAAATTATTTTTGGACACAACCTAGACACTTTTAAACTCACTTCACAATCACGTGCACTTGTCACTCAGACAATATTAACCTGCTCCGCAGTAATTCTGGCATTGAAGCACACCGGGGAGGTACTCGACCTTCCTGTTGGGGCCCGATGATGAAGCATGTCACCAACCAGGTTGGTGAGTGAGGGCTTTCTAAAGAATCAAATTTGATTCTTCATGCTTGCTCCTCTCCTAAGAAGGCACACTCTTTTGTTGTTTTGACTATTTTTGATCTTGCCAGTTTGAACTTGCTACTTCAACATGCCTGAATCTATAGTATCATCAAATGCATCAGTAGAAATTGCCTTTGAGGAGGATCGATTGGAAGCCTACAATGTCAAGGAGTTAAAATCGATTTGCAAGAACCTGAAAGTCCAGGTCCGAAGCCTCACCAGGAAGGATGAGCTACAAAAGGCGCTGAGGGCCTGGGTAGAAGCCAGACATGCCAGTGGGCAATCTGGTGATCTCAATGGAGAGGTGGAGGAGCCTGTTCCTAGGGTGGATGTGCTTTTGGGAGGGGGGGACCCTCCAGGCAAAGCAGCAGTGGCTTGTCCCCAGAGAGCTCCTCTGTCCCGGAGGACAGGCGGGAAGCAAGGAAGTTCGAATTGGAGAAACTCAGAATAGAAAGTGAGAGGGAAGACAAAAGAATAGCCATGGAGGAAAAGAAGATGATCTTGGATCATGAGCTTAAAATGAGAGAGCTGGATTGGGAAGCCGGTAGGGCTTTGTCCAGCCCAGATGGTGGCAGCAAAAATGTAGTGTCTAGTACTGAGGATGAGGTACACACCCACACAGATTTGGGGCCCTACTTCAAGGAGGGGATTGACATACACCAGGGGGTTCAGGATTGTGAGGCTACTCTAGTGGTGCGTAGTGTCCCTGAGGTGGATTGGGGAACTGGCACAGGGAATCATATTCCTAGTAGTGGGAGGGACACTCTACTGACTCTAGATGAGAGGTGCAGGGAGAGGGGTTCCCCCATAATAGAAGCCCTGGTAAGTGAGTATGGAGACCAGCCAGAAGAGTATGGGTTGAGAGACAGCAACAGTCAGACACTGTCTCACCAGTCTTGTGAGAATGATGTGGGGTACTTTTCTGAGGCACTGGATGGTTGGGTGAAGGGTAGTTTGGTTAACACCTGTGTGGGGCTGTGTGATTCAATTGTTGGAGAGCATATTTTAAGTCCCTGTTTTCCAGAGCTATGCCAACACCCAGTGGAGTGTAAGTTTTCTGACCCTAGGGAGCTTGCACTGGAGGCAGACCTTTTGGTGGATTCCAGAGGGCCTGGAGAAGCATCTGGGGGTGACCCGGAAGGAAGGGGCTTAGGTATTTCCCCACCAAGGGTGGTGGGAAAGGTTCATGGTAGCCCAGCTAAGTCCCGGTGTCATGGGAAGGGTGTAGGGACTCACATCCTGTCTCCGCGGAGAAGTAGTGGGAAGGGGCTGCGGCCCAAGGTGCCCGAAACCCGGTCCCAAAGCCTGGGTGATTCCAGGAGGGAACACCAGGTGGGGAGCCTAGGCTGTACTGATAGGCCGTCCGTTGAGGGGGATCTCCTAGAGTCAGGAGAACCTGGAGCATCTGTAAACGGAGCTCCAGTGGTTCTGGTGTCTGGCGGTGCCGCTCCTAAGTGGAGGGTGCAGAAGTCCAGAGTGAGGGGTGAGAGGGGGATGTGTTCCCCAGTGGGAGAACCAGTGGGTCAGGGGCCAGCCAGAAGGGCTGAGCCTCCTAGCAGTGACCATGGTGACACCACTTCTGTCCTGGGGGATCTTCGCGCACTGTCAGATGGACAGAGGTCAGGAGATCTCGCCAGGCAGACTGTCACACAACGCATGAGTCATGTGTTACCCTCAGGGGGGCATGCGTGCTCCCAAGGAAGTCCTGGTGCGCCGGGCAGGTGCTCAGATGCAGGGTTTAGTCCTTGGGTTGGGAAGCCAGGTTCAGGTCCTGCCTGACCTGGAGGGAAGGACGACTGAAAGCAGTGTCCTGACCGGTTTGTCTTCTAGGGGTACCACTCCAGGTGGGAGGGTACAGAACTCTGGAAGGGGGTGCAGAGGGAGGGAGTCCTCGCCTCTGACCCCGGTTCAACTTGAGGGTTTAGACCCTAGGTTGGGAGACCAGTTGCTGGAGGGAGGTCCTGAACTGGTGGGCGAGTTGGGCAGGACACCTGCCACAGGTGCCCTGACAATTTTGGAAGGACCAGTAGGTCAGGGGTTGCCAGCTCTGAGGTCAGAGCACCCCAGGACTGACCCTGGTGAGGCCACTTCTGGCCTGGGGGGTCTTCATGCTCTGTCAGGTGGACAGGAGGTTAGAGACCTGCGCCAGGCGGATTCTGGCACAACTCATGAGGGGTGTGTTTCCCTTGGGGAGGGGGGGGGGGGTTGGTGTCCTCCCCCGGAAGTCCTGGGTTGCCAGGCACAGGTCCAGCCTAAGGGTACAGGCCCTGGGTTGGAGGACCAGGGTGTCCCCCCTGACCTGGGAGAAGGGGCAACTGCTAACAGTGCCACTACCAGTTTGTCTTCTGGGGGGACTGCTCCCGGTGGGGGGATGCAGTGCCCCAGGGAGGAGGACCGGGTGTGGGAGAGCCCACCCCAGTCCCTTGTTCAGCCTCAGGGTACAGACCCTGGGCTGGTGTACCAGTTGCAGGATGGCACCCCTGAACTGGTGGGTGAATTGTGCAGAACGCCTGCCGCAGGTGGCCTGACAATTCTGGAGTTGAGAGGGACTGCTTCCGGTGGGGGGATGCAGTGCCCCAGGGAGGAGGACCGGGTGTGGGAGAGGCCACCCCAGTCCCTTGTTCAGCCTCAGGGTACAGACCCTGGGCTGGTGTACCAGTTGCAGGATAGCACCCCTGAACTGGTGGGTGAATTGTGCAGAACGCCTGCCACAGGTGGCCTGACAATTCTGGAGTTGAGAGGGACTGCTTCCGGTGGGGGGGATGCAGTGCCCCAGGGAGGAGAACAGGGTGTGGGAGAGGCCACCCCAGTCCTGTGTCCAGCCTCAGGGTACAGACCCTAGGCTGGTGTACAAGTTGCAGGATAGCACTCCTGAACTGGTGGGCGAATTGTGCAAGGCACCTGCCACAGGTGCCCTGACAATTCTGGAAGGGGGTACCGCTCCAGGTGGGAGGGTACGGAGCCCCTGGGAGGAAGAGCGGGGGTGGGAAAGCCTACCCCAGTCTCCTGTCCAGCCGCCGGGTACAGACCCTAGGCTGGTGGGTCAGTGCCAGGATGTCATCCCTGGCCTGATAAGAGGGAGAGTGGGCAAAGGGTGCCAGGCACCTGGGGCTACCGCCCCCCACTGTCTGACGCCACAGAGGTTAGAGAGCCCTGAGAGGCATAAGGCCTGGGTCTCCCCACTGACAACTGTCGGTAGCCACTGTGGCTTACTGTCCTGGTGGACAGAGTTGCCCCTGGGAGGGGGACAGGAGTCACACCCGGGGGGTGGACTGGGCCACACCACTGTGTTGGCCATGTGGGCACTGTCGGCCTGTTGGGACACATCTGTGAGCAAAGTAAGTTTAGGTGCTGCACATATGGGGTTCACAGGTGAAGAGAAGGGTACCCCATGGGTCAGCTTAGTGGGCCCTGAGAGTATGGATAGAGGGATCCAACTGGGTTTGGAAAGGCGTAGAACCAGAACGTGCCCCCGCTGTTGTGGGCCAGGTCTATGTTCTATCGCCCCAAGCAGGGAAGTCCATCAAGGGATTGATTAGTCTACCCTGGCTTTAGGGTGGGAGGGGGTTGTGTTAGACTTGGCTTTTTCAGCAGATTTACCCCCAGACTTTTTGCTTTTTGGCTTCCTGTTTTTGACCCTGTGTGTGCTGGTTTTAGGACTCTGGGCACTTTACCACTGCTAATCAGTGCTAAAGTGCATATGCTCTCCGTGTAAAATGTGTTATGGATTGGTGTTTCCATAATTGGCCTATTTAATTTATGTGTCAGTCCCTAGTAAAGTGCACTGCGAGTGCCAGGGCCTATAAATCAAATGCTGTTGGTGGGCTGCAGCACTGGATTGTGCCACCCATGCAAACAGCCCGTAAAGTGTATCTCTGGCCTGCCATTGCAGAGCCTGTGTGCAGCCTGGGGCTAACATGTCGACTTGGCAAGTGCACACACTTGCCAGTCCCTAAACCTTCCCTTTTCTACATGTTAGTCACCCCTAAAGTAGGCCCAAGGTACCCCTGTGGGCAGGGTGCAATGTATGTGAAAGGTAGGACATGCCCTGGTGTGTGTGTGGCATGTCCTGATAGTGAAATACAGCCTACTTCATTTTCACTATTGCAAGGCTACCTGTTCCCCATAGGCCAGAATGGGCAGTTTTGAATATTACATCCTATGATCCTAACTGACCCAGGGAACTTGGTAGAAAGTCGAGTTTAGTATGCCTGAACTCAGAATGATAAAATGCATCTTTTAGTGAAGTTGGTTTTAACATTCTGTGTTTGAAAATACCACTTTTAGAAAGTAGGTATTTTCTTGTCTAACCATCCAAGCCTGCCTCTGCTAGGTTGTGTATTCCTTGTCTGGAGTGTGAGTGACAGGGGCTGGGGGATTCCAGGAGACCGGGTGAGTCAGCACAGGGCTGAATAGCAAGATCTACATGTAGATGAGTGGGAGGAGATGCACCTGGGACCTGAAAAGGGCTGTGCCTTCCCTCCACAATGCTGGCTCCACCTCCTGTGGTGTGTCTGATGTCCCTGGCCTACACTGCAAAAGGAAAGAAGAAGTCTGGTCAACAAAGTGCTCCAGGACTGACCAGAACTGGTTTGGACTAGGCAAAGGCCTCTCTGCCTTCAGAGAACAAAGAGAAATTGAGGATAAAAAGGGGGACCCAAACCCCAGAACTTTAGAACTCTTTTGGACCAAGAAGAAGAGCTGGAGAAGCTGTGAGGAGGAACTACCACTTTGCTGTGTGCTTTGCTGTGTTGGCCTGCAGTGGCTGCTTCTGTCTTGGGCAGTGAAAGGACTGGACTGAACTATCTGCAATCTACTTTGTGAGTTTCTCCTAGGGCTTGAGGTAGAGCTTGCCCCCTGTTCAAGAAGTCTCAGGAACAGCAAAGACTTCAAGCCCGACGCCGTCTATGACGCCGCTGCCGACTCCGTGTCCTGAAGGCACCGCAGAGGGCACCGCCGCAACGCGACCCTGGTCTCACCGACGACGCCTGCTGACGCCGCCACCGAGCCGCTGCTCGCACCGCGACCTGTGGGCACCGCACTCCACACCGCCTCGCTTCACGACGACGCCTTGGTATCCCCGACGACGCTGCTCCAAGCCGGACTCGATGCTGCTGCTTGCACCGTGGTTCGAGGGCACCGCTCGTACAGCTACATGACGCACCGCCCTCATCCCGCACCGCAGCCATGGCCTACCGACGCCAGTGCCATCGACTCCAGTTCGTCAGCCGACGACAGCGCTTCAGCAACTACGACGCCGCTGCTGCACCGTGACCTGCCAGCACTGTGACGAGCACCGCCTTCACCTCACACCGCGACCCTGGTCTCACCGACGACGGCATCTGATGCCGCCACCGAGCCGCTGCTCGCACCGCGACCTGAGGGCACTGCATGCCGCACCTCGCACCGCAGCACCCGACACCTGCGCTCCTGACTTCAACAGAGATGAGATCGATCTGCAACGCGTGTGACTTCGAGGGCCCCGACGACGCCTGCACCGACCTCCGGAACTGACGCCTGTGGACGCCGTGTTTTTGGAAGCTCACCGTGAGGTCATCGATGCCCTGCATTTCTGAAAGGTACTGTTTGCGGGTCTTCCCGACACCGTAGCTGACCCGCGACGCCGCGGTCAGCCAGAACTGTTTGGATTTGTTTGTTCACGACGCCGTGATAGCCCCGGACGGAGCTATCGACATCAAGGAACTGTTTTTAAGGATACTGTGATAACTGAAGATTTTTAAAGTACTGTACTGTGGATTTTTATCGTATTGGTCTTGTTTTAAGTACATAAAAATATTGGATATTTTTCTAAACTGGTGTGGTGTCCGTTTGTAGTGCTTACACTGTATTACTGTTGGTTATGTGCAAATGCTTTACACACTGCCTCTAAGATAAGCCTGACTGCTCGTGCCAAGCTACCAAGGGGGTGAGCAGGGGTTATTTTAGGAGTGTAACTCCCTTATCCTGACTAGGAAGAAGGGTCCCTACTAGGACAAAGGTGCAAGCCCTTGCCAACTAGAGACCCCCATTTCTAACAGTAGTTCAATCAGATCTGAGAATAAACCTGATTTTCAAAGTGGGGAAAATGTAAGAGGCTAATATTGTTACGTACCAAGACTCGACCGCTGTCCACTCCTCAAACCCACCAACGCGGAGGGACTTCTGGGAGAAGGCCGCCGTCCTTCACCGAAAGATGCAGGCGGGCTGGAGACACGAAACCTTCGGATGCTGTGACGCCACCGGAGCAACAGAAGTACAGCTCCCAGCAGCCTGTGCGGTGTGGGGCGTGCGCACCGGAAGTGACGCGGCGTTGGCTTCCTGTCAGCTACGTAAGCCGGAGCCGGGGAGAGAAACGCCGCAGATTATCCTGTGATGTTCGCAGAGCCAGACCGAAGGATTCCTTAGCTGCCTCAATGCCCGGTGGGGTAAGGGTGTCAGTGACACCACCCAGAGCATTTATTTCTTCTACCGCCGATATTAGCTGCCAAGTGCACCGCGTTTGAATAACGGAACGTGCTCGTTCTTTCTATAGTGAAGAAACCCAATTCTTTTGCCAAACACTAAGTAGCAACCCCGTGGTTTCTACGGAGTTCCCTAAACTACATTGCCAAGACTTTCTACATATACCAGGTGGTATATTATCCTCATATCTAATGAGCTTATGCACAACAAGGAATGGTTGCATTTGTTATTTGTTAAGTTCGCTATAAAAAGCTATCCTGGATACTCAGATACTCGTTGGTATATATGTTGTAAGTGTGTGTCTTTTGTTCGTCTTCTAGCAGGGGGAACAGTGAGAGGTAGCTGAAGTAAGCCTATTCCTTCCTCCCTTGTGAGGCCCAAGCACACACCTCTACTGGTGGGTACTATAACTCACAAATCGCAGTGTCTAAGTTCTAGAAGGGTTTATGAGATATTGCCTAAATTTATGTTTGTTTGTTCGCAATTCATACGCCTGAATATTGTGTAATTCCTTCTAAGCCTTAGAAGACAAGGTAGCCAAGAGAAGGTCTTTGATGAATACTAAATAGTCCTTCTAACTTGCGTCTGCCAGAACTTGTTATTTTGCTTTACAGGTAGACCTGTTTAAGACATTATTGTAAACCGCTAGGTGATATGTTCTTGGCTGTTTAAGTGCCGTGTGACTTTAATTAGCCTTTTCTTTTCACAGGTCTCCCTCCCCGCTGTTCCCATCCTTTCCTTCCCCCGATTGACCCCCTTAATCTTCCGTGCCCTCATGGCAATTCGGAATTGAGGTTGTCAATAGGTGGACCCCATTGAGCAACGAACCAATCCTGAGAGGCCTCCGAGGGACCGTGACAAATATGCAGGCCTGTAGGAAATCATCCAATATGATCTGTCGAGGTGGCATTGAGGTGAAGGGAATTGTTGAATGGTTGTTGATTTGTCTGAGGCTGCGGTGATAAAGCACAATTGGTGGATGAGAGGATGTGGCTTAACGGCTACAGCGGCCGACTTTGAAGCTGGGGAACCAGGTTCAAGTCTGGCGGGAGGCTCAAACATCCTGTGATTCTGGGCAAATCTCCCCGTGCCTAAAATGAATGTGTTCGTCTGTAATGCAACTGGTGCTCATGTACAGCGCTCTGATACCTTCGGGTTGAGTTCGCGTTATATAAAATTGCAACCAAAAAAAAATGAGTGTTTCAGAAAGCATAAATAATAACACTGGTCCCTAAATAAGTTTAATAAGAATGACGGTAACTAGGAAGAAGGCGCCATTTGAGATATGGCTTGCCACATTTAGCAGGACGAAGACTTTGGTACAGGTTTTACATCCAATTTAAACACACCTCTGAAAAACTCAACTTGCTAATATAATAAAGTGAAAGACATCTCTGGAGGGGTCACCCCCAATAGGGGGCTGCATCAGCTTGTGGGAGGGCATTACTTAAAATTGTTATGCAGTTCAACACAGGTAGACAACATACACAGTAATGACTGGGTGGTATGAACTTCTGACAGACTGAACTGGAAGCAATCACATAAGTCAAGGTAGGATGGAAAGGTTATGTGGAACAGTGGTTGATCCCACACATATGGAGTCCATGCTATCAGTGTTTTTATGAAAGATGTTCAGGGCTTTATTAAACATATTATGAATGTCTCTATTCCGGAGAATTGAAATGGTTACTTAGTGGTAGGATTAGTTTTGCAGCTCGAAGACTTTCTGGAGTCACATGCTGTGCATTATTCTGCCATCTAGTGGTTGAGTCGGAATGTCTCTATTTGTTCTTTTTTTTTTTGGTGTCGTCCACGACCCTTTGGTGTCGACCTTTTGGTGGAGTGTCCCTCCCCTAGAACATCAGACGTACGCACCCAGTAGCCCCCTTGCGTGGTCGCCATCTTCAGATTTCTTTTTCTGCTGTTTGGTCTGGTTGCAGTGGATCCAGCTCCGAGATGGATTGCATAAAAATACGTTTTTGGATGGGCAAGCTGAAAAACACAGAGGAAAAACTCTCTAACACCAACAAAAACCTGTGAACAGCGAGGAACATCAACGAGGACTGCCGAAGACTCAGGGTTGGATAACTCTTCAGGACCACAAGCTCCTCAGCTGCGAAGCACAGAGAATGCATCGTGGTATGGAGCATACGCCATTCAGATTCTGCCATAGATGTCACCACAGGTTGGCGAAGAAGGATTGCCACCGCTTGCCAAAAGACCACGCGTTGGAAGGGTGCTGAGTTGTAGCCAAAGACCCTTAAAGTAAGGCCTACTTAGTGGTGGGCACACTACGACATGATGCAAATGCAGAAACATACCCCTAGGGCGAAGGGAACCAACAGCAACAACAACGCCGAAATGGCACAACAAAAGGACCCAGAAGTCAAGACAGTAAACGCCAAGTAGGAAGCGCCAAAGAAACCATTGTCAAATGACACTGAAAGCAGAAAACACAATGCACAGGGGAGATCGGGGACAGAGACAAAAGGGTCGGTCTCCAGATCAAGGAAGTCTTCCTTGACTTCGAAGGCCCCAGATGCCAAACAACGGCCTAAAGAGACCCTCGGATCTAATACAAATACCGCAGGAGACAAATTCTCAGAACCACCAATGCAATAAAGAAACCCTTGGCAACCAATTGATTTGCATATAGTTACACAATATAGGCCATGTAGAACAGTGTACTTATATTACTTATTTTTTATTATTTCTATTAACAGATAAATCAATTACAATTTTTATCCCATGTAGGGTATCAATCTTACAAATATATATTTTTTTTAACTCTGTTTTTATTAGGTTTGATTATACAGAAAAAAAGGTATAACATGTGAAAACTTCCCACACGACATAGCCAGTACAACCCTTTACATATTAATGAAGTACGATAAAATCAGTGTCACAATGCAGTTTCTTATAGCTGACGGTCCCCATCGCATCCAATATTTTTAAATCTATGTTTCAGATACGCTAAAGTCTCAGCAGGCCCCTGTGCGCTACCCTCGGGATTTTGCATTCAGTCATTAGCTGGTTCGGCCATCGCAGCGTCCGCCGTTTCTGATTGCGCTAAGAGGTATAGTTTCAAAGGGTTCCAAATGTCTCATGGGCAGGATGATGGCGGCAATAATTCAGCATATGTATTCAGTTGATCTTGACAAAATATGAGGTCATTTAACCATTCTTTAAATTTGGGTGCCCTCCCTCTCCCCCATCTGCAGGCCACCCTACGTTTGGCCAGCACGAGCGCCAAGGATATGTATTTCCGGAATGGGACAGCGAGTTCCTTGGTATAGCCTTGTACTGTAATAAGTGGGTCGTCGGGTATGTGCAACCCGGTCATCTGATCAAGCGCCTCTAATACTTCTGCCCAGTATCGCCGGACGGGAGCGCAACCCCAAGCAAGATGACGAAAGTCTGCACCCTCCCTCCCACATCTGTCGCAGCGGTCAGTGTCTCTTAAATGGAAGCACATAAGTCTTGCAGGTGTGTAGTAGAGGCGATGTAAGTATTTATAGTGGATAATTCGCAGTCTGCTGCTGGTAGATATCTTCCCAGTCTGTTGGCAACAGTAAGTCCATTGCTCGTCTGTTAAGGGGAGGCCTAGGTCTTCCTCCCAGTGCACTCGTGCAGTGGGGGTTTCGTATGGACTGTCTGCTTGGGTGGTCCAATAGAGCATGGATACTACATGTGTGGGAGTGGCCTTCTGGAGCAGGACGTGCAATGGGGCCATGTTCGGGGGTTCATGTGGGAAGTCTGGGGTCAGGGTCTTGATGTCCTGTCGGAGTCTAACATATAAGAAGAGCTCCAGAGAAGTGGGTGGGGTCTCCCCGAAGAATTCCTCTCGCATGCAAAACTGCCCATTTTTGTATAGGTCTCCCCAGGTCAGGGCCGAGAATTTTTGGAGCATTTGCCAACATCCTCCCTCCTGTGTAACCGGGAGGTCTAATCTGCTTTGGAGATGCAGCAGGGGGGAATACATTATGTCGAGTTGAAGGCGGCGGGCTAAATCCCTCCAAGCACTGTTCGTGCAGTCGACCGTGGTCAAGGCATTGCGTCTGGGGACAGTGGGCGAGCTTAGATAAGCCGAGTAGGGGGTTGGGGCCATGTGTCCGTTCTCCACTGCTAAGTGGGGCATAAAGGGCGATGGATCCATCAAGTATGCAGCGTAGTGGGCTTGTACACAGCTAAAGTACAGTTCCATGTCTGGAATTTCAAACCCTCTGGCATTAAATGGGCGAGTGAGGGTTCCCCATTTTAATCTAGCTTGTTTACCACCCCAAGTAAGACGGAGGAGTTGGGGCTTCAGGGTTTTAAAAAAGTATCCACTGGGGGCGTATGGAATGTTAATAAATAAGTACAATAGCTTAGGGAGGATTACCATTTTTAACACCGATGCTCTCCCTGCCATTGAGATCGGCATGGCAATCCATCTAGTGATCTTATCAGTCAGGAGGTCCAGCACCCGCCCGTAGTTGGCTTTCATCAATTCCTCTCTATTTCTTGTCACCACGATTCCCAGGTATGTTATTGCGTCATCACACCAGGCGAGGGGATAGTCTGGTTCAAACTTGGCCGTTGCGGCAGTAAGGGGAAATATTTGAGATTTGCTCCAATTTATGTTAACACCGGATAATCGCCCAAAGAGGATGAGTACCCGCAATATCGGGTTGAGGCTGTCTTCAGGGTTACGGAGATAAAGGGTGAGGTCATCAGCATACAGCGAGATTAAAATTTGTCGCTCGGGGTAGATAAGGTCGTAGTCCCGATAGTGCTGGCGTATTTTAGCTGCAAGGGGCTCTATCGCAAGGGCAAAGAGGAGGGGCGACAGAGGGCACCCCTGCCTTGTGCCTCTAGCTATAGTGAAAGCGGGAGAGCGGGTGCCATTGATTAGTATGCTAGCCTGTAGGTTCGTATAGAGTAATTGAATCCAAGCCAGAAAGGGTATGGGGAAACCCATCCGCCCAAGTACAAAAGCCAGATAGTCCCATTCCAGAGAATCAAAGGCTTTGGTAGCGTCTAAAAAAACAGCCACCGCGTTTGTGTCAGGGTCAATGTCCTGTAAGACAGCGAATAAGGTTCTGAGATTATGCGACGTCCCTCTGCCAGGAACGAAGCCCGACTGATCTGGCAGTACCAGGGCAGTCATGAGGGGGCTAATGCGATTCGCTATTATTTTTGCTAGGATTTTAGCGTCGACGTTGATAAGGGAGAGCGGCCTGTACGAGTCACACTGGGCGGCCGGCTTGCCGGGTTTTAGGAGGGAAATGATGAGCGCTTCGTGCATTGTCTGGGGGAGGGTCCCCGTCTCCCTAGCTTCTTCATAAACCTGCCGGAGAATTGGGATGAGAGTGGTGCTGAATGTTTTATAAAATTCGGCCGTAAGCTCGTCCGGGCCAGGGGCTCGGCCAGATTGTAGCTGCATGATTGCAGCACTTATCTCGTCATCCTCAAAATCTGCCAGGAGAAACTCCCTTTGGGCATCGCTTAGCCAGCCTATGGCCGTGTCTTCAAAGAAGGGGACAAAATCTACTGGTTGCGTTCTGTGGGATATATATAATGTGCTGTAAAATTTGCTAAATGTTGTTGCGATGTCTGAGGTGTTTCTATGCAGGTGGCCCTCTCCGTCAGTTATTTCAAATATGGTATTCGAGAATCTGGGTGGGCGGGTTATAGCTGCGAGTGCTTTACCCGGTCTTTCTCCCTCCCCTTATTGTCGGGCCTAGTATTGTTTCCCCCTGAATTTGCACTCTCTTTCCGCAGTTTCTTGATATTCAGTTATCGCGTCTCTCATCTGCGCCTGCAGCTTTGGGGTAGGTGTCCTCTGCACTTGACCGTCTAGGTATTTTAGGCCTTTTTCTAGTTTGTAAAGTGTGTTTCGAATGTCTTTTAATATCCCACCTCCCTTGGCAATACATATTCCGCGGATAGTGACTTTAAAAGCCACCCATACAGTGGAGTATTGTGTCACTGAGTGTACACTTCGCAGGAAGAAGTCCTCTATCTCTTGTTCCAGCTCAGACTTAAAGACGGGCTAATAGTGCATGTGTGGGCAAGCGCTAATACCTGTATGGTGAATCCTCGCAGGGGGAGTAAGGGTTATTAGCACGGGTGAATGGTCTGAGTAAGTATGCGGCAAATGTATTGCTTGGGCGAGCCACGATTTCAATCCCCGGGATAGGATCCATCAATCAATCAATCAATGCATGACCATGAGGAGTGTACAGTGGAATGGCAAGTTCGTTCTCTACCGTTGGGGTGAAGACTGCGCCAGGCGTCGATCAGCCCGTGGTCCATAATGATATTTTTTAAGTGGCGTTGGGCGTTTGAGTAGTGGTGTGATTGTGTGTGTGATCGGTCAATAGATGGATCCAGTGTGATATTGAAATCCTCCCCCCCTACCACGTGCACAGAGCCGATGTCCAGAATTTTCCCCCATAGGATATGGAAGAATTCGGGGTTGTCGACATTAGGGCCGTAGCAGCTGATGAATGTTATGGATTGGGAGGTCATCCGTCCCCATAAGATGCAGTAACGTCCTAATGGATCTGTGTGTGAGCCAATAGCGGTGTAGGGGAGACTGTGCTTGATCAGTATGGTAGTGCCTCGGCATACGTGGAATACGAGGAGAAGCAGCGATGTGTCGCCCAACGGGCTGCGAACGTGGGCGGGGCAGCGGGGCCGAGGTGCGTCTCTTGTAGCATAGCACATTGTACATTATGTCTGTCTGGGTACGCTAGAATATGCCTGCGTTTGCGGGGGCTGCCTAAGCCGCGCACATTCCATGTTAGGATATTGTAACTAGGGGGACTATGGCTGCTCAACGCGGGTGCATATTTTCAACTGTGCGATGGGTGTCGTAGTCATGTCATGTGATCGGACTGCATGTGTGTGGCGATTAGTTATCGTGTTGTCGTTTAGTGGCATAAAAATACCTTCCCTTCCCCCCCAACCCACATCAGCAGCCCAATCCTGCTGTGCCGTATGGTCCTCCCTCCCCACCCAGGCATCCCCATCACAAGGCTCCCAACAGGGGAGCGTAGGTTAACACCTGTAACAACGAAAATCCAAATCAGTTTAGGGATTTCCTATTGGGTAGAAGCTAAAGGGCGACACAGAGTCTCCTCGATAGTGCGAGGGTGCTCAGGGACAAGTAAATGTCTCACAATGCAGAGTGTTCCGTTGTTGCGTCACAGGACGGGTGGTGGATGTATTTCCCATATGATGCCCTCGATGGGGGCGGTGCAACTTTTGCTGTATTGCTGCGGTATACAGGGTGCGTGTCTCATGGCGTCTGCATCAAACGACATCCACGGGTGGTAGGCAGACGTATTGCAATATTTCTATCATTCTATATCTGACAGGGCAGCAGTGGCAGTGGTTGGGCTGGAGGGAGCTCCTCGGCCAGAGGGTCTCTTGGATAAAGATTTCAAAAAATCATTAACGTGTTGAGGGTTGGCAAAAAAATGATGTTTGTCTTGGAATGTAATTTTCAGGCGCGCCGGGAACAGCATGGCATACGCAATGTTCGCCTGTTGGAGTCTTTTCTTGACTGGGAGAAACTTTCTGCGGGCTTCCTCGACCGCCACGGTGAAGTCCGGGTATATGGCTATTTCCTTGCCTTCAAATGACAGCTTCGGTTTCTCTCTCGCTAGACGAAGGCGGCATCGCGGTCCCGGTAATTTAGTATCCTCGCGATTATTGGTCTCGGGGGGGGGGGAGGGGGGTTCCCGGAGGAGGTCGGGCGGCCAGTGACCAGTGTGCCCTTTCCACTATTAGCCCTGCGGAGAATGCTTCTCTGCCGAAGAGCGTAGTAAGTACGCGTTCAACATATTCCTACATTTTGCCCATATTTGTGGATTTTGGTACGCCGAGAATTCTGAGGTTGTTCCTCCACGATCTAGATTCTAAGTCCTCATTCTCGGAGGCTAATCACTCTTAGGACTTTTTCCATGTTTAGCATCTTCTCTGTGTTTGCTGTGGAAGTGTCCTCTAGCTCAGTGTCTTTGATGCGCTCTTCGTGCTGATCGAGCTTATGTGTAACATTGTCTAGCCACGTGCACATGGAGTCCATATTGGCTTCTATTGAGGTTAAGCTAGATTTCATGGTGAGGAGCAGTTCCTTCAGATCTTCTGTTGATGTAGACGCCCCTGTGGTGGGAGCATCTGTAGTGTCTTCGTCCGCCTCAATCTGCGTCCTGGAGGACTTGCGAGCCTCGAATGGTATTTTGGTTTGCTTTCCGTCTGTCTTCCCCATGATGCACTCTACGCGTCGGTTTTCCTAGTTCGTTATCACAGAGCGATTTGAGGGGAAAAGATTTTGTGGCGGTTGAGCAGCTACGTGGTGTGCAGCGTTAGAGGACAATGGCAAGGTTGAGAGTGTTCCCTTTGCAGGGTTATAAAAGGCTCTCAAGAAGCAGCTCCGCGGGGATTCGGTGAATACATTGCACGCGCCATCTGTTTAGGGAGTATATGGCCTTGAGCGTTCGGTTGCCAGTCAGTTGTGGGTTCTGTCTCTTGGGGGGAACTGGCATTCAGTTCCTGCCGTGAACGTGAAGGGGGAGATCCCTTATGCTGAAGTGTGGCGTTCACCCTGCCCAGTTAAGTCTCTTTCACTGCCACTTTAGGAGGTGCTACAGGGGGTGTATCAGAAGCGAACTCTGGAGCATGGAATATCCATAGCCAGGCTGTGCACAACAGTGATGAGACATTTTCTCAGCCTTTCAGGGAGTGTATGGGGCTCCTTTTTGCCGTGTCTGTCTGGGGCAATGCCACTACAAGCCCGGATGTCCCTCAGGTGCCCGGTGGGGTGTACCCTGTAGTCCTGGTGTGCCCGTCTCGGTGATCACGGCGGTCCCTGCAGGGGTCTATGGAGGCGCACAATTAGCTCCCTCAATACGGCCAAGAGTCTCGGGCCCCGCGGAGGAGTCTGGAGCAGGTGGGGGGGGGGGGGGGGAGGCGGTGCACCGCGAGCTGTCTCGCAGTCTGGAACCCGCCCGCGGCCCGCAGTGGTGCGTTGCAGCCCGCGAATGTGGGATTGGGGCTCTTACGGTGCAATGTTAATTGCAGTAGCCACAAAGGGGAGCGGGAGCGGAGGAAGCGGGTGTACCTCAGTCCTTTAATGCAGAAGTATAGCGCAGGGTGGCCCCCACTCACCGGGCAGTTGTGCCGCGCCCGCGGCGATCTCAGAGGCGTTGTCCAGTGACGATTTTGGCCGCCGGCGGTGGCGGGTGCGAGCCTCTGGTGGAAACGGCAGCTGGAGCCAAGCACTGGGGTTGCGAGGGCCCACGAGATGTGTCGGCACGTCGCGCTCCGGCGCTCTGTGTCTCGTGGCTCGTCCTTAAGGCTGGGACATTGTAGATCGTTTGTGCAGCCCCGTCCACCGATGTGCGATGCTACGGCTCCTCTCCAGCCCCCGCTGAGATCCCAGGCGTTTCTCCGGTGATATCAGCGGTTATACAGTGCACGTGGCCGCCATCTTGGGAGATCGGCAGCGCCGATCTCGATCTCAGAGGGGAATTACTCGGTGATCAGGTCGATCTCGGTGGTGTCACCTGCTGCAAAACCTGGCGACGATCCTCCGATCCCATTGTAGCGCTTTTTGGGATCACTGGTGCAGCATATGAGGAGGATATTTGTGATTATAAGCCCTGAGCTGCAAGAGCCTCACGCAAGTGCGGCCATCTTGCTTGTGCGCCCTCTAGCGCCCCCAACAATCTTACAAATATTAATATCAAAGGGGGAAACTCACAACACATCTAATGTACAAGCACAATCAGAAATACAATAAAACTAAAAAGTGGATACAATATGTAGGACAGTAACTAAACAGATATACATAAATACATGTAATACATCACCTAAAAATGAAGACACAACATCTCATACGATACACATAAAATTCATAAAGTATATACAGGTTCAAATCTAAATATAGACTAAATAGATTGGTCTCTAGTAATTACAGTTCGTCTGTTTCATAATACATCAAGGGTTATAAACACTCTTCTACGCGCGTTTTGGGGTGACACCACGCCTTCTTCAGGAACAGCCACAGATGAAAGTGTTGTGCGAACCCTTTAATCTCTAAATACAGGATATTATATTGAGAGAGGCGAAGATAAATATCTATGATGGTGCGCCTGGCTGTCCTTGATTTGATGTGTGACTGGGAATCAAAAAGAGGCTTCAAAAGAACTCGCTGTATGAATAAATGAAAATGCATGTAGATAATGCTATATAGTCCCGTACTAAGGGCTCCCTAGGGACTGGGTGAAAATAACGTGTTTTATTCGCTTAACAACTCGGTTCGCGGATAGTATGCATCAAAATAACCTTGTAACTAACATTGCATAATCTTGCAATAATTCCGTGCGGTCACATGAACAGCCACGCCTCCGAATAAAGTGCATCTCAGAAACAGCCTCAATTCCGAAAGGCGATCTGGAGCATGGGAGGGAGAAGACGACCCCGAGGAGAGGAAAGCTAGGCACCAAAGAAAAGGCCCAAAACGGTTGAAGCCAAAAATAAAGCGATAAAGGTCTAGAAGAAGAGAAAACGTCTTGAGGCCGAGATGGAGGCCCACCTCAGAAACAAGGAGCTAGGGGACTCCTAAATGCTACAGGATCCCTCTCCAACCCTCAAAGGAATCACCGCTCAAGGTCGAGATCAAGGCCAAAGAACTGGAAAAACCAGAGTTGCTACCACCGGCAATGAGGAGAATTTGACAAGGAATTTGACGATGGCCAGTATTAGAAAGGCATTTTCGAAAACGAACCACTGGAGGACTGGTAGGACATTCATGCTGAGTCACCGGAATAGTGGGTAGACACATAACCCTCACAGCCAAAAGCCCAGCAAACACCTACGACGTCAAACTGGAAGAGGAACAAGAGGAATCATGCTTCTTGCTCAAGACCTGCTACCTTCTCAATGAAGAAGCCAATTCCTCCCGATGCTACCAAGGATGTTGGACCAGGGAAGGGAGGCCTTTAGAGAGCCAGCCACGTCGAAGGTTTTTACTCCACACATGGAGAAAAAATACAGACACTCCACAGCAGCCCCTGTCCTCATCAGGGGCCAATGGCTGCAGACTCCATCATTGTTTATACAGCCTGCAAGATGGCTAAATCGCTATCAGCAGTAGGTCCACTCACAGACAGAGACAGCAAAAGGGGGACATAGTGGGCAAGAAAATGGAGCGCTCAGCAGCTGTCCAATGGAGGTCTGCAGATTCCAACACCCTGCTGAACATGTATGCCCACCAACAGTAGGAAGAGATGGAGACTCTTCTAGAACACCTCCCTGAGCAATAGCCAGAAGAAGGGATGGGCTTTGGTGCAAGAGAGGAAGACAGTAAGTAATACCTGTCAAAAGTTGTCCTTGGGTGCTGCGGATACCGCAAGCAGACAGCTGTGTAAGGGGTCCATAATCATGAGGCACGCCTGGTTGAGAGTGACAGGTTTCAAGCAGGAGGTACATGCAGCCCTGGAAAACATGCCCTTCACAGGAGAGCCACTTTTCGGACCAGCAGTGGATGACTCCCTGCACAGAATGAACAAGCATTGGCATAGCCAATAGGTCTCGCCTTTGGGACCTTATAAGTGTTTGGTTATCCAGCACAATATCCTTGGTGCAACAACATCAACTGTTGCATGGCTAAACACTTATAAGGTCCCAAAGGCGAGACCTATTGGGTATGCCAATGCTTGTTTCATTTTGCGCTGTCCCGCAAAAATATCTTCATTCTTTTATTTACTGATGCAAGGGGCGCCAGCCATTGTGAATCAGTTAAAAAAAAGAAAATGACACCCACTTTATTTTGATGGCACACGCATGCCTGTGATACATGCACAAGCCTGTGGAATGACAAGTGGTAGGGGCATCCCTCATTTTTCTTTTCTTAAAATCGATATTGCACAGCATTTGTAAAAAGCATTTTGCTCCTCTCTTCGATACTGTACAGCACCGCAAACAGCCATTTGCAAAGCTGAAAGGTCTTGGAGGCGCGACCTATTGGCTTTACCAATGCTTGTTTATGTGTGTTAGCCAAGACATTTTGAGGTTTAAATAAAATAGTATATATGATATGCTTACTCATAAGGGTTTTACTGCATTCTTCAAACATTGATATGTTGTTGTGTCATTCGCATTTTTCTTCCACCCACTACAGCATACAGCATGAGGCAAGGGGTCAGCTCACTTCAACGATTGGTTAACTTCACAGTGATGGCATTCTGCTCTATCGCAAGGTTAGCATCCGCACACAAGTAGTTCCCTTCAGTGTCTGAGACTGCTATGGTCAAGTGTGCTTTTTAAGACCGAAAAAATATTTTTGGTTTTAGCCAATGTTTCTTGCTATATTGGCGACGGCCCTGCAGCTCACCCAACAATAACGTTTTACTCTGCTGTACAGGTGAAAGAAATGCCATGTCTCACCAAGCTGTAGCAGAGCTTGCATATTTTAGTTATTCAAATAGAGCATTGGTATTTTCAATGATTGCACTGGCTGCAAGGTGGGGCTAACCGGAGCTATTAGGTTCCGAACCTATCCAGTAGAACGTGGTCTTCATAGGAACCACTTCCTTCAGAGCGGCAAGTGGGCTGTCTGCCCCTTAAATAAACTTGAACAATGAGTTTTATTACCCAAGATAAACATCGCCACCTCAGAAAAGTGCACTAAGAGCCTGTAAAAGGCAGAGGCCCTACCCTATGATGAAGGCCCCGCAGAGAACCAACCCGAGGTAAACAAGGACATGTTCGGCCATGCCCAAGGGGCAGAAGCTGGAAATACCATCTCTGAGGCTAGGAGGCGCTCTTACTGATAGTGTATTGTAATGGTATATTTATAGCGACTTCTTATCTCCTGTGATTTCAAAAGCGCTTACAAAGAAGTCCCTTACTGATATGGTAAAGCCACCCATGAAATCACGCATCCTTTCCCCTGAATGGAATAAACTTTGTGGCATATTAGTTTGAAGCTTAAAAAACTGCAAAGTAAAGACAATTGCGACAAATGGGAAAGAGACTAAACACAAGGAGGACATTATGTTTGCTGCAAAGTGCACACTGCAAGACGGAAACAAAAATCGAATTTTATGAACGGGTCCCAGCAAGTGCGGCATGCTGCGTGGCGGTAAAGCGGAGATGGAGTGGTTTTAAAAGAGAAAACATATACAGATGCTATGTACACGCCGGAAGTGGGGAGGGAGCCTCGCTCACCTCCTCAAGAAGGAGCCGCCACTGCCACCATTGTTAAACATTAAGCACGTCGCGCTGCTTTAAAAAACAAGTGTCTGGTGCCGGGAGCCACCCATTCCTAATTGCCCTTAGAGACGGCTGATAATACAAACTTTAAAGTGAACATCAGCCTAATGAGCGGCACGATGGGAGGGGAGGTCACATGTGAGAGCAGTCTGCAGATGCGAGGCACGCGGCCGCCATAGTAAAAGTTCAAGCGCACCAAGGTGTCAAGAATAATTTTAGGTTGAGCCCCACTCCTCTTGAGCAGGTCTACGAACTTACCTAACTAGCATTGATTTTGCACACAATTTAAAATGAAACATGAACGAGCACATCCGGTGGAGCCTCACTGCAGGAAGAGGGAGCACCGTTCTGCTTTGTGAGGGACAGCAGGATCATGGCGAGAGCAGCAGGGATGCCATGTCCGGGAGGAAGGTGTGACGAGCCCACCGGGATAACTGCACTGTGTAGAACCACGTGATGCTGAAAGGCAAACTTCAGAGTCACCAAGATAAGGGCGGACGAATTCGGCAGCACCCAACAGACCTGATAAGCATTTGAGACACTTCCAGACACCAGAGGTCTCTCTAGCAAACTGTAGTCAGGCCCCAAAGCACATGGCCGCCATAGTAAAAGTTAAAGCGCAGCATGGCGCTGGGAGGCCATGTGTCACATGATGTTTTCGTCTGCAGTGTTGCCTGCTGTACACGGTACACTCTTTGTCACTGGGGACACTGGATCCCTCAGCTTAGTCTTTGCAGCTTCAAAAACTTAGAAATAATAGTTTTCATTGAGACGGTCTCTCTTCTTAAATATCACAGATGGCTTGATAACACCGGCCCGAGAGCTCCTCGCCTTGTTCAGGCTTCGGTGATATTTAAGAAGAGAGAGAGTCTCAATGAAAATTATATTTATTCCAGAACACTTTAAGAATATTATTTAACAATATTATTTTACATTTGCTATCTTTTTATGTATTCCTGTGAAATTAAACAGAAAAATGAACTATCATTATTGACTTGAAATTCTTTATAATTACTAGAAAAGGTAACTGTATGGCCGTGATGCCGCTTAACACCTGTCCGTGATCACTTCATCTCGAGACCTCAAATCCCAGTTTGTTTATAAAAATTCCCAGGGCTGAAATGTAGTGCCAAGTCAGACAATGGGATGATTGGATACGTTTATGCAACTGATTTGGGGCCAAGTTCACTAACTGATTTTGTGCCCCTGAGTTCTATTTAGCTGCGTAAAAAAGTGATTTGTGGTGACAAATGACGTGATTCTGATTAACAAAAAACAAGAGCGGTTGACCCTACACCGGGTTCGAGTCGCGGCAGGGACGCTCAATATCCTGTGATTCTGGGCAAATCACTTAATGTCCCCCGAACCCGTGCCTAACCAAATGAACATGTTCGTCTGTAACGCAAGTGGTTCTCATGTAAAGCGCTCTGATACCTGCAGGTCGAGTTCGCGCTATATAGAACTCAATGAAAAAAAAATAGTATCTGGACATTTAAATCCTACGTGAGAAACTGGTACTGCCGACAGTTTGCTGCTGCGGCAGGTTTTCTTTAAAGTACTAACTTTAGAGTTCGGGGCAGAGAAGGGGCGTGCTTCGGCCGGGGAGTAGTTTTGCGAACTTGCAAGTTTGTGCTGCTCGTAAACAGTTTTCATGGCGATTCCTACCCTGAACGCACACAAAACCACTGCAACAGCCTAAGAGCGTTTTGAAGGAGGCTTCGGGCGTCGAGCTGCCCATATTTGTTCTATTGCTATTTTGCAGAAAGTGCATATAAACTGATTGCTGGCGATTTTCCACGGTGCTAGAATAAACAAGCGCGGCCCCAAAAGGAATGTGAGGTATGCAGCTGTCACCCGGCCGCGCTGCTGCTCGCTCCCGAGCTCCCTAGGCCAGGGGAGAGAGAAGGCAGGACATGCACCCACCTTTGGCCAATTGCGTGCTGTCTTTCTTAGAAAGACGCCCGCAAAGGCCAATAGCGTGTGAGCCAAAAAAAAAAAAGCCCACGCACAAGCGTGTGGTCCGAGTTGAAAGTCCTTACTAGAAGCCTCGCAGAGCAGCGCAATGCCGCTGGCTCAGGCGAGACCTAAAAAGGACAGCTACACAGCAAGATCAATGGACCCCTGTGTCCAGAGAGCAATTCAGGGGAGGAGCCACCACTCGCAGAAGAATGCCTTCCTGAGGCAGTTCACAACCAACAGTGCCCCATACCTCCTTCGCTGCACAGCAACCAAGCCACAGCACTACAATTACGTGGTAATACACAGGGCAACAGAGACAGTTCTTTCATGGACTTACTCGCGGAAGGGGAGCAGCGCCGATGAGGCTGTGCACACCGCCAGGTAACTGTGCACCACAACACCCCTGCCACTTGACACCGGTAAAGGGCAGAATCAGGGACAGAATCAATACTGAATTGAAAAAATAGAGACATTCCGGGCCCAACCATTAGATGGCAGAATAATGCATAGCATATGAATCCAGAAAGACCCACACTGCAAAACATCCTTGGCTCTCCTAGGTCTGTGCTCTTCCTGGTATGAGATGAAAGCTGTTCTGCCGATTACTCCTTACAGAGATGCTGGTCACTGCTAGGAACTGGAAAAGACAGTAAGCACCCACAATGGACAAGTGATATTTGAAACTGAGGGACGCAATGGCCACAGAAATGTGTACAACCCGTGTGAGTGAAAGGAAGTACATTATTGGATCTATGGAATCTGCTGGTCACATATATGGAGTAAGGGAAAAGCTGGAGTTGACAGGCACTCCGAGGCTTAGGGCTCTGAGGCTGCTTGATCAGGAGTGTACAGATGGAATATGAATAATGTTGAAAATTACAGGATGGAGTCATTAGAATCGTTCTTCGATACTCTGCCAAACAAGGTAGGTGGGAAGGAGGTGGGTACACCTTGGTTAGGGGACAGTGGATTTAGGAGGACTGAATATACCAGGATCACAAGTGTTGGTTGCTATTACATTTGCGGCTCACCGCTGACCATTTAAGAAGCGATAAGTGTGTTCTAATCCTTCCAATAATCTATGAAAAAGCGTTCATAAAAAAATAAATATTTGACATAATGATAAACTGAGAATTGTGCATGTCATTGTCCGTTAGGGTTGTAAGGGTTTACTTAATGGAAACTTTGTGTTGCTTTCACAAATCCCTGGTCCATCAATAGCACTCACCTCTACCAGCACAACATGTTCAAGTGATGGTCTCAACTGTGGCATTGGACGGGTGGGGTTAGTTTTCTTCAGGTGGTCAATGTCTACTCCTAGGTATCTCGCCCCATTATCTAAGGGGTCCACAGGGCTCCTGGTGGGCAACACTTCTTCTTTAGTACATGAGTGATGTGCGCCCATGTCCATCGGGCTCTTCTCACGGTGATAACCATCTGGGAACTGCCCATCCTCCTTCTCCCTGAGATAGTCTGGATCTAGACCTTTGACTTTGCTCCTCTTGTCTACATCAGGGTAGCCAACAGATTCCCGCAGCTTCTTGTCCAGGACCCGATTATCGCTGTTCACAAATTTATGTACCTCTCTGTTCGGCTCTTCATTCTTACTTCCTAAGGGTCCCTTTGAATCTTCATGCTGGTCTCCAGACTTGCTCAGGGATCGCAGGAGCTTTTGTTGCGAGTCTCCATCACTTTCAGAAGTCTTCCGCGCCTTTTGATGCTGTCTCGAATCGCTGCTGTTAACCTTGGTTTCTTCTTCATTTGAACCTGAGAAGTTTATTAGGTCTTTCGATTCGAAACTCTTTGGAAACGTGTTTATAGAAAGCTCAGTTTCGTCTACAGGAGAGCCTGAATGATCGCTTATGTCTTCTTGATTAAAACAGCCCTTCACTCCTGAACTGTCGTTCCTCTTGGCCATTGCCCTGGGAGCAAAATAAAAACAAGAACAGTGTTAGGCTTGGCTGAAAAATGTATCAGGAAGAACAAATCTGCATTTGGAAAGAAATAACCTACAAATATATATTGCACTCAGGGCTCAGAAGGGGTGCAAGAGCCTTATACAAATATGAAAATAATAATATCAAAAGCAAGGAAGGAGAGTGCTTAAACTCTTGCATCATCTCAGCCACTATATGCCCATAGCTGGAACTCTCATCAATGGTAAACTCGACTACTCCAATGCCATTTTGTGTGGCCTCAGCGAAATCCAACTTAACTGGTTTCAAAATTGGTAAAGTACAGAAGCCTGTGAGCCCATTCCCAGGCAGTAGCCGGTGACAGAGTCTTCCCACAACAACAACCTGATTTAGAATGGTGCTGCAAAAGTCCCAATATCCTATCTTGCTTGGCGGGCTGTCGCCCCCTGCTGCCAGGTTGGAGAGGGTGAAAATATACAGGTCAGGTAGGAGAGGAGTAACAGAAGGGTCAGAAAGGGACTAAACATGGCCCTCCTGAATACAGACAGACAGCCTGTAGTGCTTTAAATGGAAATATAGAATTGCTGGTACTCACTCTTTAAGAGCACCTGCTTGTTACTGAGAAGTACCGGCACTCTCAATCAAATTAAAGAAGTGCAGGTACTCAGTACCCATTTAAAGCACCGCGGACAAGTGACGAGAGGGAAATTGAATATGGGGGCGGGGCAGGATGTTTACTTGGGTTTACATCTGAAAAGAGCCATATCTCGATTACAGGAGATAGAGGTAGGAAAACCAACACTGACCCTTCTGTGTTGCAAACTTGGGGAAGAGTTATTTTGAGGTGTCAGTGCATTGTAAACACGCAATCCCGTATCTCCTCTGCTCCTTCCCCCGCAAAATACCGAAAGGACATTCATTCAGTGAACGGACCAACTAGCAGGCTCTGCTTCACTTTGTTTCATGGATTTTAATAGATTTTAGCACATGAGCCTCTAATGAGCTGAATCACTTCCCCGTTGAAAGGGTGGGGGGGAACGGGGGGAGAGTTCCTCAGACTGGGACACATATGACTGTCTTGTCTTAATTGCTAAACGTGATACCTGTTAATTACCAAAGTGCCTCTCAGTCCATCTCTCTGGCCCAAAACTTATTTTTAGGTCTCGGCTAGCGTGGCTGCGCACATGCGCAGCTCGGTCGCCGAGATTTAATGATTCTGAGGAGTTTTGGTAAAGGGCTTCAAGCCCCGCCCCTCTTTCCCACTGGCTGGGGTCACCGTTTATGCTAAACGGTGGCCAGCCATTGGAAAAGAGCTCTTTGTGACGTTTACTTTTGGCTTTTTGAGCCGTCCCACTTGGACGGGCTCGTCTGCCTTCCTTGCGTCGTAAAAGCTTTTTTTTTTTTTGTTTTGTTTCCACTGTTGATTAATTGGAAAAGAGCTCTTTGTGACATTTACTTTTGGCTTTTTGAGCCGTCCCACTTGGACGGGCACGTCTGCCTTCCTTGTGTCGTAAAAGCTTTTTTTTTTTTTTGTTTCCACTGTTAATTGAAGCATTGTGGCTGCTTTGCTGAGGGAGGAGCGCTTCCACGTGAAGGTAATTTTTTATTTTTTATTTATTATTCTTTACTTTTGCTTACGTTTGTGTTTCATGTGTTTTTTTTTTTTCTGTGATTTGCAGGCGGACGCCATCCCGTTTCAGGAGCAGAGAGCGGGGAAAATGTTGTGCTTTGCCGGGAGCGAATACGGCGATGCTATGCAGGCGGCCTCCATTCCGTGGTGTGTATGTTGGCTCTGTTTCTAATGTTTTCTTTCTGTTTACTTTGCAGGCGGAGCCCAGCCCGTGTCTGTGGGAGAGAGCGGCGTGGACTGTGTGCTTTCGGCAGTATGTATGCAGCGATGCCAGCTCAAGTAAGGTAAGTGATGTTGGCTCTGTTTCTAATGTTTTCTTTCTGTTTACTTTGCAGGCGGAGCCCAGCCCGTGTCTGTAGGAGAGAGCGGCGTGGACTGTGTGCTTTCGGCGGTGCGGCGTGGACTGTGTGCTTTCGGCGGTATGTATGCAGCGATGCCAGCTCAAATAAGGTAAGTGATGTTGGCTCTGTTTCTAATGTTTTCTTTCTGTTTACTTTGCAGGCAGAGCCCAGCCCGTGTCTGTACGAGAGAGCGGCGTGGACTGTGTGCTTTCGGCGGTATGTATGCAGCGATGCCAGCTCAAGTAAGGTAAGTGATGTTGGCTCTGTTTTTCTAATGTTTTCTTTGTGTTTACTTTGCAGGCGGAACCCAGCCCGCGTCTGTAGGAGAGAGTGGCGTGGACGGTGTGCTTTCGGCGGTATGTATGCAGCAATGCCACCTCAATTAAGGTAAGCGATATTGGCCGTTTTCTTCTAATGTTTTTCTACGATTGTAATTTTTATAACCTGTTTTCCGCATGTAATTTGTGCATTTTTTTTTTCTTATATAGGACCATCGTAAAGTCCTAAGGAGTACAGGAAGCAAGCTGAAAGGAACACGTGGAGACGCAGGTAAAAGGATTTTTTTTACTATGTGTTCGTTACATAAAAACAGCGTTTTGTATGCTTGTGTAAAGAAACGTTTGTAATTTTTAACCTTTGGAATATGCTTTTCTAATTTGCTCATTCACGTTCTTTTACGTCGAATCTGCGGGGATTGGTATTTTGGGGGGGAAGTTCCATGGTTAACGGTAGGACAGGGATGCGCAGCCACTTTAAGGTAAGGTTGATTTTATATTTAAGTTGTGTATTTTCATGTATGTTATTTGTATAGTTACTGTGTTTTTCAAGTGCGTTTAATGTATTTACCGATTTCTTACAATTGTTTTTGATTCGGTTTCCTTCCATAATTATTGTTGTTTTTTTTATATTTACAGGGACGGATTGAAGGAGTACATGAAGCCAGCAGCCCGTGTCTGTAGGAGAGAGCGTCGTGGACTGTGTGCTTTTGGCGGTATGTATGCAGCGATGCCACCTCAAGTAAGGTAAGCGATATTGGCTGTTTTCTTCTAATGTTTTTCTACGATTGTAATTTTTATAATCTGTTTTCCGCATGTAATTTGTGTGTGTTTTTTTTTTCTTATATAGGACCATCGTAAAGTCCTAAGGAGTACAGGAAGCAAGCTGAAAGGAACACGTGGAGACGCAGGTAAAAGGATTTTTTTTACTATGTGTTCGTTACATAAAAACAGACTACAGGGATACCACTACAAGTAAGGTAAGTTACGTTTAGTTGTGATAGTTTGTTGCTTTTCTCTTAAATGTGTGCTTTTTTAGAAATAAATATTCAGTGTTTTATTGAAAAATGGCCAACGTTTGTACTTTTTATTATATTCTAATTTCCGCATGTAATTTATATGTTTTTTCTTTTATAGGAGCGTTGTGAACCATCTAAATTGTTAACTTTGGTTGTTTTTAATGTTTCGAATATGGTTTTCTAAATTGTTAATCCACGTCGTTTTATGTTGAATCTGCGGGCATTGGTATCTTCGGGAAAGTTCCATGGTTAACGGTAGAACAGGGCGTGGCGCAGCCTGTTTAAAGGTAAGTTAAAATTTATTTGGGTTGTTTTTTGTATTTGTATTTTGTTTACAAATTTGCGTTTTTTTAAAATTAATAAGCAGAGTCAATTTCTCTATTCTGCCTGTGTTTTTTTTACTATGTGTTCGTTACATAAAAACAGCGTTTTGTATGCTTGTGTAAAGAAACTTTAGTAATGTTTAACCTTTAGAATATGCTTTTCTAATTTGCTCATTCACGTTCTTTTACGTCGAATCTGCGGGAATTGGTATTTTTGGGGAAGTTCCATGGTTAACGGTAGGACAGGGCTACGCAGCCACTTTAAGGTAAGGTTGATTTTATATTTAAGTCGTGTTTTTTCATGTACGTTATTTGTGTAGTTACTGTGTTTTTAAAGTACATGTTTAATGTATATACCGATTTCTTAAAATTGTTTTTGATTCGGTTTACTTCCATAATTATTGTTGTTTTTTTATATTTACAGGGACGGATTGGAGGAGTACATGAAGCCAGCAAAAAGGTTGCATTATTTGTAGATGCCACTACAACGAGCTACTACAAGTAAGGTGTCCTTTTGTGAATTGTGCTAACGTTCGCGGTAGAACAGGGCGGGGCGCAGCCTCTTTAAGGTAAGTTTCACACCCCTACAAGTAAGGTAAGCTACGTTTAGTTGGGATGGTTTGTTGCTTTTCTCTTAAATGTGTGCTTTTTTAAAATAAATATTCGGTGTTTTATTGAAAATTGGCCAACGTTTGTACTTTTTATTATATTCTGATTTAAAGAAAGCGTTTTATATGCTTACGTAAAGAAACTTTGGTTGTTTTTAATGTTTCGAATATGCTTTTCTACATTGTTAACTTTGGTTGTTTTTAATGTTTTTAATATGCTTTTCTAAATTGTTAATCCACGTCGTTTTATGTTGATTCCAATATATATATATGCATGCATAAATATGCATATTATGTACATTAAAAAATGCTAACACAATAATAAAAACACTTCTAAAAAGAAACACCATTTGCTAAAAAAAATGCTCAAACTTGGACAAAGACGAGACCTGTTGCATTTTTAATGCTTTTTTACCTTGAAATAGCACAATATTGGCATAATGCGTGGGATGCAAATACCTCTAACAAAACATAGCCTCCAGAACAGTGTCAATGACCCACCATGACTCATCTTCTATGCTGACTCGTCAGTCCAAAGAGGCATCCTGGGTGACATACAAATGGCCGTCCTACTGAGAGGCGATTCCTATTTCCACCCCACCCCTTCTTCTTACACATGTAAACACACATAAGTAACATTCCAAAAGGAGCAGCCATTCCAACAGGGGTGTATGAAGAGACCTTTGATTCCAGACACTTGGGTGGTAATGGACCTTGTCAATATCAGGCGAATGCCCCCATTGGCCAACTCAATTCTAATCCCACACTGAACGAACATCCACAAGGCTGTTTTTTCTTTGTGGTTTAGGGGACTCTTGAAACAAAACACCAAACCAAAGGAGGGTTTCCTAAAACCACAGGAGGGTTATGTGAGCATAATTGTCCCCTAAAATATGGGTCAGGAATGTGCGCCTTCCACAGTGATATTGCCACAGGCCACAGAAGCACTGGGATACAGGTCAAAGAGATGCTGTTCAGGGAGCTGTTCTATAGGATAGGGTGCTGAGAGAAAGGTCAAAGAGATATTGTTCTACTGCCTAGGGTGCTTAGATACAGGTCAAAGAGATGCTATTCTACTGCCTAGGGTGCTGAGAGGCAGGTCAAAGAGATGATGCTGTTCTACAGGATAGGGTGCTGAGAGGCAGGTCAAAGAGATGATGCTGTTCTACAGGATAGGGTGCTGAGATAATACCTGTGGGTGCTGAGAGACAGGTCAAAGAGATGCTGTTCTACTGCCTAGGGTGCTGAGGTACAGGTCAAAAAGATGCTGTTCTACAAGATAGGGTGCTGAGATACAGGTCAAAGAGATGCTGTTCTACAGGATAGGGTGCTGAGATACAGGTCAAAGAGATGCTGTTCTACTGCCTAGGTTGCTGAGAAACAGGTCAAAGAGATGCTGTTCTACAAGATAGGGTGCTGAGAGACAGATCAAAGAGATGCTGTTCTACAGGATAGGGTGTTGGGAGACAGGAGAAAGAGATGCTGTTCTACGGGATAGGGTGCTGGGACACAGCATTGGGTGCTGAGAGACAGGTTAAAGAGATGAGAGATGCTGTTTTACAGGATAGAGTCCCAAGATACAGGCCAGACAAATGCTGAGAGAGATGGAAGGGAACTGCTCTGAGACACAGGGTATCTAGGTGCTGAGATCCCGGGCATCTAGCTGCTGAGACGCAGGGCATAGATGGACTGAGGCAGAGAGCTAGCTGCCCAGAGATACAGAGCCAGAACTTCTGCTGGGAAAGATGCAAGAGAGCACGTATAAGAGACCGAACAGAGAGCCGAGACACAGAGAATAGAGTTGCTGGATCACAGGACATAAAGCCGCTGGGACTGGCGATCTAGAGCTGCTGAAAGATGTTCCACTAAAATACGAGACAGAGAGCTGCTGAGATACGGACAGAGATGAGCTTGATAATGAGGAAGGAAATGCGGTGCATGTGGGTGCTGGATGCAGTGGGGGATCTGACACGGGCGAAGATGGTGCCAGGCATGGGGTAGAACTATACAGGAGAATCTCAGGACATTACATAGAGGGAGGTGCTGTATACCCTGGAGGAAGCTGGGACGCTATGTGGTTCTGGGCATAGGGAATGGCATAGAGCAAATTATGTTTTAGGTACTGACGAGGGGGTGAAGGTAAAAAGACCAGACAAAGGGAAGTGCTGCATATTTTGGGGGGCGAGGCACAGGGAGGTGCTGGAGTTCTAAGGGTACATGGAGGGACTGGTAGGTGAGGTGCAGGTTAAGAAAGAAAGTCTGGCTGTAAAGGAGGTGCTATAACCTGGTGGGTGAAACAGGCAGTTGGACTGTATATTGCGAAGGTGCTCCTCTGCCTTTCGGTTACATTCCACATCTATGCATACTTATAAGCAGTCGGTGTGGTGAAAGATGTGACGGGACGCAGACAAGGGAGGACACGTATTACTGATGACAGAAAGACTGTTGAGCGCCCTGCAGAGAGCTAAATGGCTTATTGGCGCTTTCACATTGAGCCTCTTCCAATCCCATCTAGGGGCACTTCTTGCATCCCGTGTAGCGCCACTGACTAAAGAGCGAGTGAGGAGTGCACAGCACATCCATGGCCATCTGATTCCCAGAAGCAGCCTCGTGCCTCCATCTCAACAGCGCCTAGATAAAGGTTTGTCAATTAAATGAACTTTACTAAAGCGCTCCCTCCCTCATTAATCATTTACTCACTCCAGGCTGTGTACACATATGGCATGGTGAAGACCAAAAGATCTGGAAACTCCCAGATCCTTCAATGCTACAGACGAGATAAGGCGTTGTTAATGCCCCACCCAATCGTCCCTATAGATCACTGGTGCTCGGAGTATCAACACTCTACTAAAACAAAATTAATAAAAACAGACTTTTTTCCGGCACTGCCAGCTACCACAACTCGCTACCACTTGACATTTGCACAGCCAAGAATCTCCTTTAACTCACAAAAGACACCAACCTTTTAATAGATCACAGCACCCTTCAGAGGTCACCCACAGACGGCCAGCAGAGGTCCACTCTCCATGGCAACCACCCCACCATAAACCTTCCCCATGAGCCTGAAGGTCACACACCACAGCGTTCCAAGGACAAAACTGTCTCTGAACCGGCTGTAGCAAGGGCGGCTTCTGTTAACGCCCAGAAGAACCTGTAAGCAATCCTTCATATAATTGTACGAAACTGTACTCTGCTAGCTAGGACGTGCTTCGTCCGTACTGTACCAAAAAGGAGTGGAAAAAATGAAGGAAATAAAACGTTGCCAAGAAAAATCCAGAAGGGTCCAGCTTAATCTCTAGTTGAGGGAGGGACAAGTCCGGGCCACTTGCACCTTCCCTCCTGAAGCATCCCATTTTAAAAGTATGCAGAAGCGTAGGTAGAAAGGCTGCTTTCTGTGAAGCATAAGGGTGGGGGAGTCAGAACAGAAAGCTCCATTACTCAGCACGATGCCTCCCTCCCTTATCTGTGTTGACTCAGGCAGAACCCGAGAACAGTCACCCACTCACAGGCAGTAACCTCTGCCCACTTCGGAACTCCTTCAAAATGACTACAGTAACATTCTTCAACAAGACTGTGCCTCTGAAAGGCCAGACGTGCTGACTGAATAATGAAGCTGGCATATCAGGGTCTTCTTGACCCTTCGCCACCAATGGCAGTTGGTGGTCTCAGAAAGTGATGGGTAATACATGTACAGATTTGCAGCGAGCAAGCCAAGTAAGCAAGCCCATCCATTTCAGAGGAGTTCACGGGGAAAGAGAGGTGTTCCACTGAGAGAATTTTGAAAAAAATGGCATCACATAGGGCATTTTAAATCCCATTTTCACTTAAATTTACTAACAACAAAAAACTAAAGCTCTCAAAGTATACTCATGAAATGGAAAATTTTACTGACCCTGTAACTATCTACTTGTAGCTTGTAGTGATGTAGATTCACATGATTTGCATACTCCTGCCCTCTACCATTGGGCGAGTAGATTTCCAATTTGCTTTTTCCCCCCAAATAAGACCTGTCTTGAGATAGCTTGTGAATCCTACCTGAACACACAATACATCAGGACAAAGGCTTCCCCGCAGACTGATTTTCCCCAATGGGCGAGTGATGTAAAGTATAGTAATATGCAAAAGAAACAATTGATGGACGGAATGCTGGGCAATGCAAACATTCACCCCCAGTCACAAGGATCTGGGTTTAATCCATCATTCTTTTGCTCACCACACCACCCCAGTTTGGACCCAGCCATATGCAAATCAGTCTTGACCCTGTTCCTTGTGGGAACAGTCTAGCCCGAACTGCCAAGCCAGGTCCTCCCTGGACCAGAAACAAGCATCCTGGGACCGGTTTCAGGGCATCACCCTTCATCAGCCAGGCTAGCTTGAATCCAGTGGTGTAGTGAGCACGGGGCCCACGTCTGGGCATACCCTTCCCACTTAGGGTGACATATGCAAAAGAAACAATTGATGGACGGAATGCTGGACAATGCAAACATTCACCCCCAGTCACAAGGATCTGGTTTAATCCATCATTCTTTGCCAGACATGGGTCCCGTGCTCTCCATGCCACTGGAGTCAAGCTATCCTGGCTGATGAGGGGTGAAACCCCAAAACCGGTCCTAGGATGCTTGGTTCCAGTCCAGGGAGGACCTGGCCTGGCAGTTCGGGCTGGACTGTTCCCATTGGGCACAGGGTCAGGACTGATTTGCCTATGGCTGGGTTCAAAGTGGAATGGCATGGTGAGCAAAAAAACGATGGATTTAGGCCCAGATCTGTGTACTGGGGTGAATGTATGACATTGTTCTGCATTCTGTCCATCAATTGGTCTTTTTGCATTTGTAAAGTATAGTAAAGCAGGAGAGTTTATGTATCCGGTACATTGTAAATGAATATGTTATTATGGATAAGAAACCTCTGCAACTTCCACTCATACAAGGGGAGTGGGAGGGCACATGGAATCTACAGCACCACAAGCGATGACAAGTTGTTACATGGTAAGCGATATTGTCTGTTTATAGCATGTGTTGCTCTTGATCACAAGCTTTTCACAGACTAAAAAGCAGTTCACTCCCATAGAAGCAGTGGCTTGCAAGTACATAAGGTAGATATTTGGAATAAAGCCTTTAACACAGCTTGGCCAACTAAAGCCTTTTGCCGGGTGCGGATATCCACACAATAATACTTAGCAAAGGTGTCTGGTGTACACCATGTAGCAGTCTTACAGATACCTGTTATTGGTATATTTCCTAAAGAGGCTATTGTAGCTCCCTTTTTAGGTCTCGCCTGAGCCAGCGCTTGCGCTGCACTGTGCGAGAAATTTAGTAAGTGGGTTTTGGAAGTGCTAGCAAGCCACTGGCTTTTGCTGCCCTCCAGCTTGCGTTCACGATGGCGTGCACGTGCACAGCTGCCATCTGGGTTTCTGTAATGGCATTCCTCGCATCGCCGGCTTTCCTCCCCCTCCCTTACCCGCTCGGAAGTGCTAACAAGCCACTGGCTTTTGCTGCCCTCCAGCTTGCGTTCACGATGGCGTGCACGTGCACAGCTGCCATCTGGGTTTCTGTAATGGCATTCCTCGCATCGCCGGCTTTCCTCCCCCTCCCGTACCCGCTCCTCCCCCTCCCTCACCACAGAGCGCGTCTCGCTCTCCCTTGTTTTGTTGTATGTGCTTGCTGAGCGCGGCGCCCCCTTTACGGACACCGCGCTCTGTTTATTTATTTATTTTTAAATTTAATTTGCTCTGTTTGTTTGTTTATTTTTTGTGCTCTTTGGTAATTGCGCAGTATATTAAAAACACTATTTCTGTGCACCTCCAACCGACAGCATCTGCTTCAACCAGCCGAGCACACCCTACAGTGCAGTGTCCCACCAGCCTGCTAATGCGCTTCAGTGCCTGGTCAGGGTCGTGTCACTACATAGATTGAAGTACAATATGCTGGGGGAGGGGGGGAGAAGGGGGGGGGGGGAAATCGGGGATACACACATAAGGTACCAGACATTCCTCAATATTTCGGTAATTAATGTAGGTCCCCAGTAACACAACGTCATTCACCATTCGCAGGTTGCGTACCAGAAGTTACAATGCTGCGCCTGGATGCTGGTTCTTTGAACCACACCTCACGCCTCCCAGGTTCCCTTCACGGCAGATTTTCACCGGGGACGTTCTAATCTAAGGCATTTGTCGTCTAACTCAGCAAATTGGAAAAAAAAACATCAACAAATACCCGGGAGGGAGACTTTTTTAACGCCATGTCAAACATGTACTTACAGAAATGCATTATTTTACAAGTTGACTACGTAAATTCCAAACAGAAACATTACACATTAAATACAAAGCATTGAATCGTAGCTACAAGCTGTTATCTTCAAATGCTACATTTACTAGGGCTAAGGAGGGAACAGACAAGAGGCGCCACTGGGGCAGAAGCCAGACAGAGCCATCCGGCTTGATTAATGGCTTGGCATTTGCACGTGTTAGCAGTAAACAGATCGCGGGCGCCAGTAGAGCACAAGCCACACAGACACATCCTCCTTAATTAAGGTTCCCACTCTCATGCGATTTCTTTTATGCTTAACTACAAACTTATTTATGCATCACAAGGCTGTACTTTTTAAACATTAACGTGGTCAAATTTGAAACACAATTTTATGGGCTGATTTCAGCATTTTATAGTATTTAACTTCAAATAGGAATCAGCCGCCTTACAAACACGCACACTGGTCTTTGTAAAACACACACTAGTTGGGCCATGTGTGATAGTCTGGAACAGGTTCTTTATACCATAGTGCTGTGGTCACTTCTTAAGCTGCACTAAGCCGCTTTAAGGCGCTTGCTTCAAATGCTGCTTTGCCGTGAACACACTCCTGACACTGCTACTTCTTTTCAATAAAACACAGGAGTCTTGTTCAAGCGCTCCGCTCACATGCCTCCAGCAAAAACATTCGCAAAAGCAGGTGCCGTCCCTCTAAAAAATTGATTTTTTTACAATTTAATCACAAAGTGCGCAGTATATCACAAACACTACTTCTGCGCACCTCCGACCAAAAGCATCTGCTTAAAAAACATTGGAACTTTAATTACATATAGTTTATTACATTTAAAACACTCTTTCTGCGCACCTCCGGACGCTAGCATCTCATTTAAATCTAATGCAGCTTCCACAGTCCACATTCTCTTAGAAGTCGGGCCTTTAAATCACATCCACTACCTTACTGATCTAGTCTTTTCATCCAGCATGTTATGGTGCACATTCTCATAACAGACACTGAATTGGGCTCAGTAGTTCCTTTGTTATGTTATCTGTCTAAGAAAAATATCTCATTGCCGGTGATGAAGGCCACCTTGCCCCATGGCAGTGCTGAAGGAACCCCTAGAATGGGGTGTATTGTTTCTACCTTCAATTGTCAGCAAACATTCGATCAATTATTTTGTCACAGCAGCTGTATATCATAACAAGCATTGGCATAGCCAATAGGTCTCACCTTTGGAACCGTATAAGTGTTTAGTCATGCAACCGTTGCTGTTGTTGCACCAAGAATTTTGTGATGCATAACCAAATACTTATAAGGTCCCAAAAGCATGACCCCTCTAGCCCTCTACTACCCCTCTTCTACCCCGCTACACCTCAAATACCCCTCTAGCCCTCTTCTACCCCTCTTCTACCCCTCTACTACCCCTCTTCTACTCCTCAAACCCTCTACTACCCCTACACTACCCCTCTTCTGACCCTCTACCCCTCTACTACCCCTCAACCCCTCTACTACCCCTCAACCCCTCTACCCCTCTACTAGCCTTCTACCCCTCTACTAGCCCTGTACTACCCCTCTTCTACCCCTCTACTCCTCTTCTACCCCTCTTCTGCCCATCTACTACCCCACTTCTAGCCCTCTACTACCCCTTTACCCCTCTACTACCCCTTTACCCCTCTACTACCCCTCAACCCCCCCACTACCCCTATACTACCACTCTTCTACCACTCTACCCCTGTACTACCCCTCAACCCCTCTACTACCCCTCTTCTAGCAAACACTTAAAGGGTCAACAGGCCAATACAATTAACTAAGTTTGGCTGTGCTTAAATGCATTCATTTTAAAGTCTCGATAAGTACATAGTCTGTCAAACATCTTCCCCTTCTAGCTCAGCCTTGCAAATGCTTGTCGCTGTGCAAAAGGCAGCATAGTGCAAATGTCCTGCTTGGGTTTCTGGTGCTTACACACCTGGGAGAGGGCAAATCATAAGAGGTCAGCAAAACATGTCTCTGGCGCACTGACCAGCACGTCAACTCCTTTCAACACAAACCTTCCTTTACCTGTACACAACTCATAGAACTCAATGTGAGCTGGTCAACTTCTCCTGGCCCCACCTAAATTTGGTTTATACTCATTCAATGGCTGTAGGTAAGTTGGGGCGGGCATTGGCATAGTCAATAGGTCTCGCCTTTAAGACCTTATAAGTGTTTAGCCATGCAACAGTTAATGTTCTTGCACCAATGATATTGTGTTGCATAACTAAATACTTATATGGTACCAAAAGCGAGACCTATTGGCTATGCCAATGCTTGTTTCTAGTGAAATGTGCTTTAGGCAGAAAACACATCGTGCATTTAGCTTTAGAGTAACATGTTTGGGTGTATGTTACTATCGCCAGCCCAGGCTTTGAATTAGGATTTCTCAAGTGGGTTTTGCGAAAACAACACAGTTTCTTCATCCTGTGGATGGCTTTCGTTCTGTCAATGTAATACCTTAAAGCTCTTTTAATATATTTTGTGTGCAATGCCCTTTTTGCTAACCCAGTGTGTGGGAAGAATATAGGAAACTCAATAGTCGGTTTCAAGTAAAAAGGGAAAACACCTTTTTAAGGAATCGAGGATTTGTCTAAGGACAACTCTATCTTGATTAACCTAAATTAAAGATTCCTTCTTCTATTGACGCTTGCAGCTCACAGACTCTTTTAGTGAAGAGATTACAATAAGAAAGGCTACTTTCCAAGATAGACTGTGTATATCACAAGAGTAATTGCCTCAATTAGTGGTCCCATGAGCCTGGTAAGTATGACATTTAGTCTTAGCAGATCCGCAAAGTTGCGGTGCACCCCTCACTGGTAGTTTGGTAAGAGGTGAATGTGATTGCAAATGGCCCAGTGCCAGACTGTTTGAGCTAGAGCTGACAGTTGAGGTGAGTGTGTCCCCCATGCTTCCGAATGCAATACATGGCGGTCGTGTTGTACATCTCCACCAGAACTGTTTTCCACCAAATGAGCATAAAAACACTCTTCGCACCAGTTGTATTATTATCACTTCCAGAAATCTGATATGACTTTTTCTTTGTTCCATTGTCCAGCTACCCTGAAGTCAAGTCTGAGGCGTGAAAGCCGCAGACAAGAACGCAAATGGCGCATTAATCCTTGCCCTCAGGAGAAAGCCCAGCAGCGCTCTCTGCTACGGAATTACAAGGACGCCATCTTCCAGGCTAAATCCCGTTTTCTTACTGGAAAGATTATGACAGCTGACAACTCCTCCAGTATGCTCTTTAAAGTAACCAAGGAAATTTCTGAACCTCCCCAGCAACTACCCAGGACCCCCTCCCAAGATTTCTGTGATAAAGTAGCAACCTATTTTCAAGAGAAAGTCCTGCAGATTTTTCAGGAGCTTGCTCCTTCCAGTGACAAGGTGCCCGCCAGTGAGGAAGTCACGGATGTCAGGGCCAAACTGAGTATGGTGGAGCACCCTCAGATCATTAGGAAGAATGTTTTGTCTTCTTTCTCCCCTATCTCAAGTCAACAAATTAAAGATCTAAATGCGGAGCACCCTCTGATCCCTGCACGCCCTCCATTCTTAAAATGGCACCAGATTTAGCAGCCAATTTCCTGTGCAAGGTATACAATGGAATACTCGCGTCCGGCTGCTATCCAGCTATCTGGAAGGAAGCTATTGTCCTTCCGCTCCTTAAGAAACCCAATGCTGACCCCCTGGAATTAAAAAACTTCCGCCTTATTTCCCTCCTTCCTGCTCCTGCAAAAATCCTGGAGAAATCCATTAACACTGAGCTGATGAACTATTTTGACTCACGGGAAATCTTAGATTGCTCCCAGAATGGATTCCGCGCCGGTCACAGTACGGAATCTGCCCTCATTGCAGTGTCTGACCACATTCGGATGCAGGTAGATCAAGGGGGCTCGGAGGTGTTGATTCTGCTTGACTTATCGGCAGCATTCAACACCGTCTCCCCAGTGCGAAAGATCCAACACTTGCGGGAAGTGGGGGTCACGGGAAAAGCCCTGCAGCTTCTCCAGTCCTTTCTTACTGATAGAAGGTACACAGTTAGTTGTGAAAGCTTCAAAACTAAAGCTTTCGCTCTCCCATGTGGGGTACCTCAGGGCTCTTCGCTTAGCCCTATTCTTTTTAATCTTTATGTGACCCCTCTGGCCGAACTGGTGAGATCCTATGGATTTCAGGTGCTCTCCTATGCGGACGACATCCAAATCATGGTCTCTGTCACCAACAACCTGCAGCTAGTTGCAGAAAAGTTTAACGCTTGTATGTCAAACATCATCTGTTGGATGAAGGGCAATTCTTTAAAGATTAATACTGACAAGACAGAGGTACTGATTTTTGGGCCACAGAATTCCATCTGGTCTAAGGCCTGATGGCCAACAGAATGCGGACCTCTTCCTGCCCCGGTAAAAACAGCCAAAAATCTGGGGGTAATCTTTGATGAGGGTCTGTCTTTTGATGTCCAGGTCAATCGTACAGTTAGCACATGCTTTTATATTCTAAAAACCCTCAGAAAGGCGCTTTCACTCATCCCCTCAGAACTACACCGGCCCACTATCATTGCTTTGATTACCTCTCGTCTTGATTATTGCAACGCCCTTTTCCTTAATATCACTGCTGCATCTCTGAACAAACTCCAGATCGTTCAGAACGCAGCAGCAAGATTGATTTTAAATATCCCTAAACATCAATCTGCCAGAGAAAGAATCCGTTCTTTACACTGGCTCCCTATTAAGGAGCGCATTTCATTTAAGGTCCTAAGCACAGTATATAAGGCCGTGCATTGCAATGGTCCATCCCAAATCAAATCTTTGTTTCAACGTTATACCCCAGGGAGAACTTTGAGATCATCTACACAATTTAAACTGGTCGTGCCCAGATTTCGTAGATCCAGATGGGGCGGCTGCGCCTTCTCGGCGGCCGCTGCCAAGGTTTGGAATTCTCTCCCCCTAGCCGTTGCCAATGCAAGCTCCCTTCCTGCTTTCAGGAAACTCCTGAAAACTTGGTTATTCCCCTCTTAATCTGCTGTTGCGTTTCTCTTTCCCACTGTGTCTGCTTAGCGCCTTGACACCTACGGGTTTAGTGCGCTCTATAAATACTATCTTATCTTTATGTGACTGTTGCTTCCCCATATGATGGGTAAGACATCTGTGGTAAAGGTCACCTGAGGTTGATGGTCCAGACATGGCCTGTCCAGTGCCAATTGTTTGCCATTCCACCGTCAGAGACTATGCTGAATCCTTGGCTCCGGCAACACTAAATCTTCCCACTAACCAGTTGCTGGCAACCATTGCCTTGGTAAACACTCTTATAGTGGACGCATGGGCAGTCTTACATGCAGTACTATAGCTATGCATGAAGCCATCATACACAACAACTTTATTATCTTCTCACAGTTAGAGGACATAGTATCAGAAAAACAGGAAGCAGTCTTTGAAATGCCAACCGCCTTTCTTGATTTCGGTCGGCGTCGCCTGTGACCGGGTTTAGTACAGCTCCTAAAAAGGGTAGTATTTGCTGTGGGCTGAGATGCAATACTTTCAGATTTACTGTGAACCCTATTGAGTGTAGGAGAGAAACAGCTGCCCGAGTGTGTGCAGGGCATTGCTGTCAGATGCTGCTCTTTCTCAACCAATCGTCTGTGTATATATGGTTCAGAACTAGCAATCTAGCACAGACATACAATGGTTGCTCCTTTTAATTACAACAGTCTGCCAACAATTCTGGTACAGGTGACTCCACAGTCATCTTGGGCCAGGGTCTGTAGGAATCTTACAAGCAACTGAAGGGAAACAAGCGTAGCTTAACGGACAGGCGTCAAGGTAGACTGGTTCTACTGCTCAGGTCATGGAGAAGGCAACACAACAAAAAACTTCAAGTTTGGATTTAAAGTACAAGATGTAAGCCAACACAACATAAGGGCAGTATGGCATAGTCAGAAATTCTGATGTACCAATATGATGGGCTACATCTTTGATTCAAAATGTACATGCCATCAGATTTTGGGGGAAACTACACAAAAGGATAACCGATGGACTCAAGGAATCTTTCTAGCTCGCTATGAAGACCAAATCCAAGAAATAATGCTACCTGGGGTTAAAATAACAGTGGGAGGAAAGGTGCCGGCAAGCTGCTGTATGCAAATGTTAAACCAAGCAAACAAAGTTATGCAAGAATCACCAAAAATCCATACCGGGGGGCCCTAAGCCTACCAACAGAGGTTCTCCAAGCATTGCTGCTTTCAATACAGCAGAATTTCAAACCCATGTCTTCAAGTCAAATCAGAAAAGGTATCAAACCAATGATAATCAATTGTCCGAAAACCAAGGCGCCTCTTCAGTATGGAGCATCTCCAACAACAATCTTTTACCATCTTGCCATTCCAGGTTCAAACAACAATACCTTCGGCCCCACTAGGCAACAAAGTAGAGCCTTCCTGTGAGAACGAGGATAAACAGCAGGATGCGAATCATGTGGGCCTCAAAACTACCTCATTCGCAACAATATTTTAAAGCTATTGAAATCACTGGCAACGCATGCAAAGCTCTCCACACGGACTATTAGTACAATAGTGTAAGGAAGTGGGTTTCTGTTGCACTTTTTGCCAGACCACTGATGCACTTTGACTTGATGTGCCCTGGGTCCCTGTCAATCAGGTTCCCAGGGCCTGTGTTCTTTCCCCAAAACTGTACCCAATTGGCATCTCTGGCCACAGGTCAGCCCCTGGTAAATGCTACCACAGGTACCCAGGGCACTGTGACCAGGGAAGGCCCCTAAGGGCTGCAGCACTTATTGTGCCACCCTTAGAGGCCCTGCACCTTTTCACACACACACTGCCTTTGCAGGCTGCGAGTCTTGGTGGAGAACAAAGTGAAGAGTCGACATGGCACACATCCCTGTGTACGTAATGAAAAATAAAGGTAGACGGTGCACACCAAAATGTTTGTTGAACAATTGAACGTACTAGTACTGAATTTTTGAAAAAACTAAACAATGGGAGTGTGCTACGCAGTGAGCTGTGGGCTGCCCGTCCCACATAGAAATTATATGTAAAGAAAGTCAAGCACACCGATTGCTTGAAGCACTGCGTGCACTACAAACTGAGTTAATGCCAAGTTTGTCAACAATTTTTACGCAAAACTTTTCAATCGAAATCCAAGTATATTCAAGCAAATACTCATATCAAGAATATTTCAAACAAATGTAATCTTTGTTGAAATTTATCAAATGAAGTGATCAATAACATATCAATAATTACAAAGATAATACATTGTGCATTTTTATACATAATCCATATTCCATATTCTTCAGTGAAAATACAATATTGTAGACATGCAGATCACATATGTGCAGCCCAATGCATTTTGGGACCCATCGTCCCTTCTTCGGGGGCCACTAAAATGAACAAAAATGATAACCTCTTATTATTGTAATACACTGCACAATGTGACTAGTAAAGCTACTGCAATCAAACTACACACACAACTATATAATAAAGCCAGAAATACAGGAATAGCATGCCATGATTATGAGAAGGAGACACTCGTGCCTCGAATTCCACTATATGTGTGTTTGTGGGATGAACAACCTAACCAGTTACCACCACCAGTGCTGTAAATAACATGATCCACAAGTAGCGAAAGCCCAAAATAGAACCTGAGTGCAGGTTAATGTGAGTGCATCTACGTGAAAAATACTTAAAGAATAACTGCATATACCAAGTGCAAAAAAAACGCTGTAACACGCTTACTGAAATGCACACCTTGCTGTGAGATACACTGAAGAAACTGAGAAGAATCCGTAGATGAACTGAAAACAATAACGTAATGAAAGTAAACAAAACCGGAAGGGAAAACAAGGTGTGTGAAAAACAACACCCCTCAAGGTGAATGAAAAGATTACCTCTCTAGACGCACAATTCTAGAACAAAATCTGGAACTACATGAAACAAACAAAAAGACAATATAAATACGAACAACCGAGGGTAAAAATCTGTTTTTGATGCGAGATAGATCCTGTTCAAATTTGTCAGTGGTAGATGAAATTCTTTTAGAACAAAGCATTTGTGAATAAGGTAAGTTCTGCACTAAATGTGGAGGGTGAAAGCTTTGAAACAGCAAAGTGCTGTTTCGATCAGTGGGCTAAACAAACACGCTCGTGTTGATGGTTGAGTTGGCCTTCTCCACTAAAACATCCAGAAATGGTAACTGGGTGTTGCTAATATTGTGGGTGAACTGAATCCGGTGGTTCTTAGTATTTAGTGATGCAATTTGATGTTTTAATGAAGCTTCAGAATGTGACCATATTAAAAAAAATGTCGTCAATGTACCGACAGTACTGTAATGTCGAAGGCTACGGGGCAGCCGAGGACAGACTAGGCCACAGGTTCGGGCCGTGACGTCACAGAGGGTACACGGAGACGGTTTGCTGGCATTGGGCCAAAGACCCCGAGCGGTCTTGCGCCCCTTTATTTATGCCCTTGGGCGAGCCCGCCCTCGGGATGCGTGGGTGCGTGAGTGGTGTGCGTAAACGGGCCGGGTGGCTCCGTTACTACATCCCTCCAATCTTTTAGATACATCAACCTATTTCTGGAAAACCGCTCAGATCTTCTGAGCACACCACGCAAAGTCTCTCAGTCTCTGATTAGGGGTCGGATTCGGTCGGAGCCCATACTTCTGGCTCCGGGAGCTCTTCCTTGCTTCTGAGCCTTCAGGCTCCTCCTCTGGTGCGGGTATAGCATCCTCAGGACTCGTCCTGTCCTCCACTGCCTCTGATTCTCTTCGGGGTTGCAATGGCACCTCCTCCTGGTGACTTCGCTGGACCTCCGCAGGGATCACTCCTTCACCCCCTTCCAGCTCTTCTGTGAGTTGGTCATCCATCTGTACGTCCCTGGGGACTCTTTTGAACCAAGAGGTGTTCCTTGTGACCACCCGGGTGCCCCGCATTGCCGATACCATGGTCCCTTGGATGTTGACTACTTCCCATGTTTCTGGCTCATATGGGGTGCGATACTTCCAGTTTGGGTGGCGGTCTTTTATTATCACTCTGTCCCCAACTTGAATGCTCATGGGTTGAGCCCTGCGAGCCCGGCTCGCCTTGTCATTATTTAACTTCCTTCTATTCTGTGCGGCGCTTTGATCCATCTCTGGAGGACTCCAGGATCGATTGGCAGGCACACTGTCTCTCGGGGCCCGTCGGAATAGCAGATGGGCTGGAGCGCACCTGGTGGTGCAGTGTGGGGTTTGGCGATATGCACTTAGAAACTGCGATAGGCACTGCTCGGCATCGTCTCCTTTGTCCACCCCGATCCTTAGGGCCCGGTTCATCGTGCGCATGAACCGCTCCACCTCGCCGTTTGCCTGGGGCCACTGTGGAGTGATCTTCCTGTGTCGGATACCGCGGGAGGTTAGGTAATCCTGGAACTCTCTTCCTTGGAACGGCGGTCCGTTGTCGGATTTGATCTCGTCTGGCAGGCCCATCATTGCGAACGTGCGATCCAACACAGCCTTCACGTGGGAGAACGCCGTTGATGACACTACTTCCACCACCGGAAACTTCGAGTGGGAGTCAACTAGCACTAGCGTGTTTCGTCCATCTGGGAATGATCCAAAGTCGATGCTCACTTTGGACCATGGTTCCGGGCACGGGTCTTCGGTGATCACTGGGTGTGGCGCAGGATCGCCACTCGTGATGCTGCAAGAGTGACAGTTGCGTACTACCTCCTCTACCATTACATCCATTCCGGGGAACCAGACCTTGCTCCTCAGTCTGGCCTTGGTCTTCGATGTGCCTTGATGACCTTGGTGTGCCAGCCGGACCACCTCCCCTGCAGACTCTTTGGGATCACGAGGAGGCTCCCCTCAAGACCACTCCGTGAGGGCCTTCGCTGAGTTCGTTTTTTACTCTCCACACCTGTTGTCGAAAGATTTGTTCCTCCGCCGTGAGGGAGCTGACGCCGTCCAGAAAGTGACCCCAGTTTCGGTTTACCAATGTGCCCTTGACTTTGACGAGGCACTCGTCTGCCTCTGTGGCTTTCCCCACGTCTTCAAGCGTGAGTGCAACAGGACACGCTTCCAGGGAGACCATGCGAACATACTCCTCGGTGTACTCTTCATCCGCCGGTGTGCGGAGCGACGGGGGTGAGCTAGGGTGGCGTGAGAGAAAATCTGCCGGGTTGTTGGCCCCTGGCCGGAAAATCACCTCGAAACTGTACGTTTGTAGCTGCACTGCCCATCTCTCGATCCGTGGAGGTGCGAGCCGAGCGGTGCCGGCAAAAAGCGGGACGAGGGGCTTGTGGTCAGTGACCACTCGAAATTCGTGTCCATAGAGGTACAGATGGAAGTGCTGGCACGCCCATTTTATTGCCAGAGCCTCTCGTTCTATCTGTGCGTACCGCATCTCTGTGGCCGTCAGCGCACGACTGGCATATGCGGTGGGGACCCATTCTCTTGACTCGGTTTCCTGCATCAGGGCGCCCCCTAACCCAACTGGGCTGGCGTCCACCACGACCTCCGTGCGTCGATGCGGACGAAAATATGCCATGACTTTGTTGTCGATGAGGGCGCTCTTGACTGCCTGAAATGCCAGATCTTCCTTGGCAGACCAGGCCCATGGTTGGCCTGCTTTCGTGAGGACACGGAGTGGCTCGGACAGAGATGCGAGGTTGGGGATGAACCGGCCACAGTATGTGGTCATTCCCAGGAAACTTCGTACTTCAGTGGCCGAGGTAGGTCTCGGGGCAGATCGAATGGCCTCTGCTTTCTTCGGGTCTACACGCAGTCCGTCCCTGGAGAAAATGTATCCGAAGAAGTCCACTGACTCCTGATAGAACGAACATTTGGATCTGTGTAGGGTGAGTCCATTGTCTGCCAGTCGCTGCAGGGTTGCTCGGAGGTGCGTGTGGTGTTCCTCGAGTGTCTTGGAGAACACGAGGATGTCGTCACTTAAGTTTATTACTCCTGGTAATCCGGAGAGCGTCTCCCTTATTGCATTTTGGAACATCTCCGCTGCTGACGAGACTCCAAAACTCAATCTCTTGTAGCGACGTAGCCCAACGTGAGTGGAAAATGTTGTGATGTTCCGGCTGTCAGGGTGGAGCTCCAGCTGGTGATACCCCGCATTGAGGTCCAGTTTGGTGAACCATTTGGCGCCGTTCAGGTCGGCAACGATGTCGTCCATCGTAGGCGTAAGGTGTCGCTCCCTCTTTACGGCCTTGTTCGGCAGGCGCATGTCGACGCATAATCGAATGGCCCCCGGCTGCTTTGGTTTTGGGGCCACGACGAGGGGGGACACCCACGGGGTGGGGCCCGACACTTTTTCTATCACCCCCAGGTCTTCAAGCTTTCTTAGTTCTTCCTCCACCTGCGGCCGCAGGTGGAACGGCACCCTCCGGTGCCTTAGCGCCATGGGCCGGACTGTTGAATCTACATGTAACTTAAACGTCTTCCCTTTCAGGCATCCCAGGCCTTCAAATAACATGGGGAAATCTTTGAGCATCTCTCGTGCGTGTAGATCGTGTACTTGATTAGCAAAAAACACAAGTTCCAGGTCTTCTGCCGTGTGGCAACTGAGGAGGGTGCCCCTTCTCCCTTCGGTGACATGGAATTTCGTGCTCAGGCTCCGTCCGTCACTGGTGACGTCGACCTCCATGACTCCTCGTAGAGGAGCGGCTCGTCACTGTCGTACGTGTATATCCTTGCTTTGGACGGTAGGTGCTGCGGGCGTGGCACTAGTTTCTCGTACTGGTCACTGTCCATTACGTTGACAGACGCTCCGGTGTCTATGAGGGCACTCACAGGGAACCCTGCTACGGTGATACTGCACATGGGCGGCGGGCGGCGCGTGGACCCTTCTCTGCCAACGAATGACACAAAGAATACTTCGTCTTCTTCCGTCCCATAGTCGAACCCTGGCGATGGGTCGTCAACTTGGTTATTTGAATCTTCTAGTGTCAGCTGTCGTACCGCTGTTGTAAACCTACGCGGGCCTGGGGTATTGCTCCGCCCTCTTCCGCTCCTGCAGACTTTGGCGAAATGATTGATTTTTCCGCATTGCGAACACGTTTTCCTCTTGCAAAACATTTTCCTCCTGGGGGGTGATCCATGCCGCAGTTGCCGCACGTGTTTTTCTGCGTAGGCCTCGGGATTCCTCTCGATTGTGGTGGGCGTCTGTGGACCACATCCACTCTCTCCTCCTTGACCTGGGGTGTCCGCTGTGATGTTGCTGGCCGATTCAGAGCCGCTTCCATTTCGTCGGCTGGGCGTTGGACAGTTCATGAGACCTGGCGAGTACTAGGATTTCGTCGAGGGTGATGCCTGGCTGTCGTAGCACGAGGCGTCGTAGCAAGACTGACCTGCAGCCTTGAATGAGCTGTGCGCGGATTTCCGCCCTCTGATCTGGCAGCGTGCATGATGTTGCGAGCTTCCGTAAGCGGGCGTAGAAAACGTCTATGGTTTCGGCCTCTCCCTGTCTTGCTTGCCTGAGTTTGAACCATTCGAAATCCGGGTTGATTTGGGGATCAAAGTGGCGGTTCAGAGCTGCAACCGCCCCGGCGTAGTCGTGATCCTCCCCCCTATCCGGCAAGGTCTCGAACAGGTCGTACAATTCTGCTCCTCCATAGCACATGAGGAGTGATCTCTTCACTCTCCCGTCCCTCTCTCTCACTCCGATAAAGTAGTGGTCCAGACGACCGATCCAGGAACGCCATCGTGTTGCGGCTGTTGACGGGTCAGAGAGTTCACTGAAGGGCGGCAACGGGGCAGCCGTGCCATGACCTGGCGGAGCGGGTGCTTGATGTGCGGCCTGTTGCAGTGCGGGGGCCAGTAGTGCGTCCTGCTGAGGGGCCGGTGCTGCTGCGGGGGCACCCCCACCGACGGCGGCCGGGTTGTTCATTTTTTTTTTTTCTCTACAGCCGGTACTCTCTGCACAGACACAGCAGGATGTGTGGCGATTTTCTTAGCAGTCCCCTTCGGTGTGGTGATTATTGTAGCAGTCTTCACCCCCTACCAAGCAGCAGGCTCAGCGCACGTGATGGTGGCGCTGGTGCAGGTACCACGACACAGGGTCTTCCCCTGGCGTCTCCGGGCTGTGTGTGGTGTCTGTGCACTGGTGCCTTCTGGTGCTGTGCCAGAAAACGACTCCTAGGCTTGCCCCCTTTTTTTTTTTTTTTTTTTTTAAGTCCTCCCTGTCGGGCAGGCTGTTGAAGGCACAGGCAGGCTAGGCTGGAAGTGGTGCTCCTTATAATCTCCCTGCTCGCGAGGGTCGAGTTCTCCCCTTCGTGCGTTTTTTCCTTTTCTTCTTCAGGACGCGCTGTGGTAAGCGCGTAGCTTCACTCTCCGGCTCTACCACATGGCAGTGGGAGCGCGGCCGAGCAGCAGCTGTTTTGGGCCCTCGTGAGTGGATGCTGCGCAGCGCTGTGACAGGATGGCGCTCGCTCGCATTCACTCACTCTCGCGCAGGGTTTGCCTCACCTCATGCGCTGCTCCACGCGCCGTAGACAACTCCTGTCAGTTCACGCTCCCTGCTGTGGCGCGCCTGCCGATGCGGCACACCCGGAGCCTGACGCGGCTCCCGTGAGGTAACTTCACGCGGGGTTGGGCACCCGCTGCCGGTCCGGTTTGGCGCCTCCAGCGCGGACTGCGGGAATTCCGGGACTTCGGGGACACAGGCACCGGGCAGCAACTGCGGGTGCGAGGCGTGGGACAGACCCACCCTTCGTCGCCAGTGTAATGTCGAAGGCTACGGGGCAGCCGAGGACAGACTAGGCCACAGGTTCGGGCCGTGACGTCACAGAGGGTACACGGAGACGGTTTGCTGGCATTGGGCCAAAGACCCCGAGCGGTCTTGCGCCCCTTTATTTATGCCCTTGGGCGAGCCCGCCCTCGGGATGCGTGGGTTCGTGAGTGGTGTGCGTAAACGGGCCGGGTGGCTCCGTTACTACAAGTACATCATCAAATGTTGACTCCAGGCTGGATCTTCGAAGATGTGTTCTTGTTCAAATGCGGCCATAAAGATGTTCGCGTATGTGGGTGCCCCCCCAAAACCCATGGATGTCCCCAACACATCTCACTGGGTGCAGTTCATTAGTACTGTTATTCACCTCTCCTAGATGGCTGACGTACTTTCCATGTTCACGAGATAGTTTGTACGCATTGTTCATCTAGACCATGTGGCTTTTTACAGTTGTCACCACCGGAATATTGGTTTTTAAACTCACTCGGCATTTCGCGGTTCGTATTTTAATACACTGTGGTGGATTAGCACTGTAACGCACCACTCCAAGATAGCCGCCGTTCTGTTCTTCCCGATCATGTGACTTTTGTTGTAGTTATCGCGGGAAAAACCTTGATTTAAACCTTCTCGGCATTCCGCTGTTTGCATGACCTAAACACATCGCGGTGGACCATATAGGACGTTTCATTCTTCGTTTACTGGTGAGTTGCCTTAGCATCCTCGTCGCCTGTTTGGTACATTAGTGAGCTATCATGTTATGTCGGTGTTACTTCCCTCGGTTGTTCGTATTTATATTGTCGTTTTGTTTGTTTCATGTAGTTCCAGATTTTGTTCTAGAATTGTGCGTCTAGAGAGGTAATCTTTTCATTCACCTTGAGGGGTGTTGTTTTTCACACACCTTGTTTTCCCTTCCGGTTTTGTTTACTTTCATTACGTTATTGTTTTCAGTTCATCTACGGATTCTTCTCAGTTTCTTCAGTGTATCTCACAGCAAGGTGTGCATTTCAGTAAGCGTGTTACAGCGTTTTTTTGCACTTGGTATATGCAGTTATTCTTTGGGTATTTTTCACGTAGATGCACTCACATTAACCTGCACTCAGGTTCTATTTTGGGCTTTCGCTACTTGTGGATCATGTTATTTACAGCACTGGTGGTGGTAACTGGTTAGGTTGTTCATCCCACAAACACACATATAGTGGAATTCGAGGCACGAGTGTCTCCTTCTCATAATCATGGCATGCTATTCCTGTATTTCTGGCTTTATTATATAGTTGTGTGTGTAGTTTGATTGCAGTAGCTTTACTAGTCACATTGTGCAGTGTATTACAATAATAAGAGGTTATCATTTTTGTTCATTTTAGTGGCCCCCGAAGAAGGGACGATGGGTCCCGAAATGCATTGGGCTGCACATCTGTGATCTGCATGTCTACAATATTGTATTTTCACTGAAGAATATGGAATATGGATTATGTATAAAAATGCACAATGTATTATCTTTGTAATTATTGATATGTTATTGATCACTTCATTTGATAAATTTCAACAAAGATTACATTTGTTTGAAATATTCTTGATATGAGTATTTGCTTGAATATACTTGGATTTCGATTGAAAAGTTTTGTGTAAAAATTGTTGACAAACTTGGCACTAACTCAGTTTGTAGTGCACGCAGTGCTTCAAGCAATCAGTGTGCTTGACTTTCTTTACACACACCCCTGTGTGCCATGCCCACAAACCACTGCCATGGCATACATCAGTCACCCCTCTAGCTGGGTGCCCTATGCCAGTGGTGAGGGTACAGGTGCATGAGCCCTGTACCCCTACAGTGCCCAAGTCCATTCCTGGGCACTGTAAGTGCAGTGCTGCCATTAAGAGTATATGGTGCTGGGAGTTTGTCATCACGAACTCCACAACACCATAATGGCTACACTGAAGACTGGGAAGTTTGGTAGCAAACTTCTCAGCACATTAAACCCACACTGATGCCAGTGTGGGATTTAATGTAAAATGCACCACAGAGGGCATCTTAGAGATGCCCCCTGAAACTCGACCAACTTCTAGTGACCTGACTGAGTGGCTGCTTAGGCTGCCACCAACAGACATGTTTCTAGACCTCTGGGTCGAGAGCCTGCTGCTCTCGGGGGCCTGAAACAATGCACATCCTGGGACGAGGTGCCAAGCCTCCTCCCCCAGGATGGGTAGGGCTCACGAAGGAGAAGCTTCAAAGGCATGCCGCCTTTGTGAGCCTCTCCAGACCAATTGCTGCTTTCAGCAACTGGTCCCCACTGGTTCTACCCCCCACTTTGGGCGGGAGAGCCGGCGGGAAAAACAAGTGAGGGAAAGAGGTGTGCCCACCTCTGCCAACTCCACTCCTCAAGTAGGGGAGGCGAGGTGAAGCACAACTCTGAGTCCCCGCCATCTTGAGGATGGGGGGGACCTAGCCAACCAGGGACAGGCTCCTGCCCCCTCCCACTGGAGGGTGGCACGATAGGGGGTGTACCCTCCCCAGGGAAGGGACAAATTGGTCCCTGCCCTTTACCTACCTGTAACGCCCCTAAATCTAGTATTTAGGGGGCACCCTGAACCTTGCTTCGTCAGATCCAGCAACAACAAGAAAAGAAGATAAGAAGAAGGACCGAAGAGCCGTGCAGAGCTAACAAGAGGACGAAGCCCACTGACTTGGCCCCAGCCCTACCGGCCTGTCTCCCCTCAAACCTGCTCCTGCGAAATCCCGGTGTGTCCTGCAGCCAGCAACCTCACAAACCCCGGAGGACCTGCCTGCCTTCACTTCTAAAGACTGCTTCTCCTGTGAACACCGGATTTGTTCAACAGCAACCTCTGGCAGCAGCCGGAGACCGCGAATCTGCCCCACTCTGCACCCGCCGAACCTGGCCCGAGCTCGAGTGGAAAAACACCACGAGGAGGTCACCCCGGCGATCCTGACCCGAGATCCAGCGACTCCGGACCTGCCTCAAGCCTCCAGACGACGCCTGCATCCTCAATCCAGAGGATCCCCTCTACCGCGACCAGAGCGGGTAAGACTTTCCGCGTCCCAAGGCACCCCTGCACCCGACGCCCCACGGCCTTGTGTGCCCAAACCAACGGTGTCTAACCAACCCAAGTCATCCCAACTTACCCCTCGAAGTGGTGGTCGCCCCCAGAAGATCCTCGTCCCCGAGCCTGCAGTGTTTCTTCTAACCGGAGGCGCTCCATTGAAAACAGGGCACCCGACCTCAAAACAGCACCCTGCAACTGGCCGCCCTAGTGCCGCTGAGGGTGCACCTTTGGTGCTAATTTGGTTCCCTATTTGCCCTGACCTAAACCCTAGGAGCTTTGCTCCCACAACCCAGTGGCCTGCTTGCCAGCAGCCACCAACCGGAGACCCCCTATCCTCTAAAGGATAACATTGGGCCTCAACACTCTGCACCCGGCCGCCCTAGTGCCGCTGAGGGTGAAACAAAAGTGCATCACTGGCCCTGTGGGACCCCTGAGTCTAACCCCAGAACCTTAACTCCCACAGTCGTTTACTTACCTGCAAACCGATAACCTGTTTTTCCTCCATAGGATAACATTGACAATTTTCTTCCAAAAAACAACTAAGTGTGGAGTTTTGAAAACTAAAGATATTCTTTAAAAATCGTACAAATAACCAAAACGTGTTTTCTTACCTGTTTGCAGGAAGTGCCCCAGTGCTGAATCCAGGCATCCAGCACGGAGTTAGAAAAAGTAACGTAAAAGTAACTTACCTGCAATTTATTGACAAAGCCTATTCATTTCAATGTACTGCTCCAAAAAGTTTCTAAGTGTGGAGTTTTGAAATCTGAAAATATTCTTTAAAAATCGCACGAATAACAAAAACGCATTTACTCACCTGTTTTCAGGAAATGTCCCAGTGCTGAATCCAGGCATCCAGCACCGAGTTAGAAAAAGTAACGTAAAAGTAACTTACCTGCAATTTACTGAAAAAGCCTATTCATTCCAATGTACAGTATTTGCTAAGTGTTGCATACTACTGCTCCCCTGTAAATCAAACAAAGTACTATTTCGATTGCATTTTCAAACTTTTCGACATTCAGTAACTTATTACTGTAAAGTATTTTATGCTCACCTGTGCCAGGCTTGCTTGGTTCTAAAATAAAACAGTATATTTTTATACAAAAACAATTGGCCTAGAGTTCAGTTCTTGAGTGTGTGAATTCATTTGCTGACTGAGTGTGTACATCAAATGCTTAACACTGTCCTCTGATACTGCCTTACTGCTCGACCAAGCTACCACAAGTAGAGAGTAAGGTTCTAACTTTAACCTCTGCCTACCTTTGGAGTCACCTGGACCCTATACACACTATACCTCATTTTGGTGTAGTATATATAGAGCCAGTTTCTTACAAATAGTATTTTTGGCAAGGAAGGAAGATGATTTAAATGAAACAACAAAGTCAGTATGAAAGTTTCAAAGCATATATGGCACTAGCTCTATCAGGTTCCAAATACCTGAGGCAGATGAAATTACAGTCAATATCAGAAATCAGGGAAGTAGGGCTTGCTTCCTGAGGAAGTCTTGGGACAAATGCAACAAGATTGGTCTTGGCTTCCCAGTACTTTGGCCAAAGGCAATCGACACCTGAGAGACAGTTGGCTTTCCGGTTCAGCTGTTTCCAGGAGTTTGACAATGTAAAAAACCAAGCCGATCCTTCATGTTTGGAAATCTATCAGATCAAGCTCTGTTCTTGAACATAGTGGGATGAACCCAATTAAAACGCGCAAGATGACACTATTACTTATTTGCTGCAATTTGATCTGATTTGCCTGCAAGAGACTTGGGCAACTGAGCCAATCTTCCTTGCTGGGCATGAACTACATTTTAAAATCGGGGAGACCAGCAGGAGGGCTTTCAATTTTGTGCTGAACAGCCAGGAATTTTACAACATAAAGCTTAAACATCAAAAAATCATGGTTGCTGAGCATATTCCTATCAGTTACAAATAAGATGCGTCAAAAACTTCTGCTGTTTTGTGTTTACCTGAAGTCAAGCAGAAAATTCCTCCAAACTGAAAACGGATTATCTCTGCAGATATATACAGAAATTCTCTTTGACCAAGACTGACACAGGATTTATCAACACTGGAGACTTTAATTTTAATCTCTTTCATTTCAGGACCCGATGTGGAGTCTACTAGCCTGCAAGATCAATATGGCACATTCCACCCCCACAGAGCCCCTGCAGCTGCGGGATCCCATAGGCAACGAGCTAATCAAAACACTTCATGCCGTCCGCCTATAAGCACTGAACGGCCGCAGCGACAACAACCAGCGGCCTTTAGGCATGTGGCACCAAAATGGGGTAGAGTCCTGGATTATACTTTCCTTTTGTTTCCTTTCTTTAAACAACTTAATGAATTTAAGACTGAATTTAAGATAGAACATCGACTGGAAAGTGACTGTTTTCTGCAGAAGATAATTCTGTAGATAGACAGATACAAGCTCCAATGTGCCAACCAGACAGGTGCCGAATCAATCGGCCCAAGAGCAAGGCATGTCAAATGGTATTCCAATGCAGAAAAACATCCTGCAGAATGGAGGAATATATTTGAGGAGGCCTGCACTAACTATCTAAAAACAGTTGCCATTGACAGCAATCCGTTTAGCCATGGAACTTGGTCTACTGCAGTGGCAATCTTATAAGCTGAATTTACCAACAATTTCACCAAGCCTTGCAATAGTAATAGCCCTCTTTTGAAAATAATTAAATCCTGGTTTACCATCTCCTTGCAGAATGTGAAAAGAAGTTCAGGTTTGCCAGACTTTTACCCAAATCACATCACGAGGCCGTCCAGCATAGGGCTCAACTCTCTAAACTGAGGAAACAATACTAAACACTGGTCTGGGAAGCAAAGCAAGGAGCAAATGAGCATACTTGGGTTTCATATATAAAGCTTGCTTCAACTCCAACAGCAGTCAATTTATTAACTTGGTGAATAAACTATCTGTTCCAACAGGACCTCCACGATCCTATCCATTGAATAATGTGGTATGGGAGGATTACGTTTTCCTCTTATATAGAACAAAAGAGTTTGCAATGGAAGCACCAACATCTCCATTTCATGATTCCCTTTCTTTATTGTGGCCATCCTACCACCTTGGGGAGAATGCCCCGAACCGATCTACTTGGGTCTGTTCAAGGACCCTAGAAGACATCATGATGAAAGGAGGGAACAAAGGGGTACCCGACCCAAATGAACTGCTGACTATGATCTTCAAAGCAAATAGCCAATTCTGGATCAATTCCATGGGCAGGGATCTTGATAACTTCTTCTTTACTGGCTCAATTCTACCATTGTGCCAGGGGTCATACAATATCCCCATTCATAAAAAAGGGAGCATGAAGGATCCCTCAAATTACCGACTGATAGCCCTGCTCGACCTTGAAGCAAAATTGTTTGCTTCATTATAAATGAGTCTCAGTGACCGGCAACTCTGGACAATGTGTTCGTAACTGTACTCTGATCACAGAGGAATTCTTGCTTCTTATTCAATACCATCAACCTTGTTGATAAGAAAGTATTGACTGATACTTCTACTATTGTTTGGTCTCTAAGCAGCCACGATACCAAAGACCGACTTCTCAAACTTCAGGAGGTACTTCAGCCAGTGCTTTAGATAAGGCAGGTGGCAGTCTCTGGCCAATATCATAGCACAACGAAAAGTGCAAGGCGTATCAATATTTGTTACAAAAATATTTGGAATCACAACACTGCAAACAAAAACAAGCAAGCACTGGCAATGCCAATCGGCCTGGCTTATAACAAAATATCTCTTCAGTCACTGATGAGTTTAGGCACTCAATTAGTCATCATACATGCACTCTGTCACTCATTCTTGCATCCTAGATTCATTCATTCAACCACTAGCTCATTTGTGCACTTAGCACTTGCCCATCCATAATAAAACAGATGTAAAATGAGTTTTTGATGTATAGTGCTCCAATAGCGCTCTTTTTGCGACCTTATCCTTCTTTTTCAAGGTTGCACACTAGTGCAAGACACTACCCTTTCACTTCCTCACGGCCCCCATCTGGCATACATGGGTAGTATCAGCTTACCCAGGGCGACAGCTCCTTGCAGGCTACAGACCTACCTTGGGCGACGGTCCTCTACTCAACGTAGTGCTGCAACAGGACGACGGCCCTTGTTCTTCACAGCGACCCCTCCTGGCAAAGGGGAGTGTGATTTCCGCACACGGGCAGTCAGCCTGATCGGTACGATGGTCCTGAATTTCACACTCCGCTCCTGGGATCCACTCTGTGAGATCCCCACTGCAACTCACTCCCCCCAGGCAATCTCCTTCTCCTCACAGGCTTCTCTGGTCTTGGGTCAGGCAGAAGCTGGTGCTCCAGGTGAGTGTTCTTGATTCTCTTGAGTGATAACCCTGGACCCAGCGTGGAAGACTTGCTGACCCTAAGTCGCTAGTCCTGGTCATAACAGGCTGAACCCGTGCCAAGCTTCTCTACACTGATGCACAGCTTCAGTTGTAAAATTTCGGAGTCTCAATCTCCTCTTTTTATAATCCTTTTTGAGACACTAATATGATTTAGTATCTGTGTCATTGCAGTTCGTGTTCTGGGGGTCGCCCACTTTGAAGTGCCCCTTCCTTTGTCTTGCTCTTCCTACAGAGAGCTGTCTATCACAGCAGCAGTGTCTCCAAATCCGATAGCCGCAAACACAGTGATTGGAGTGACATGGGAGTGACTGGAGTATCTCACCTGGATGTCAGGTTCAGTGATATGTGTATCAAAGGTTTACAAAGGGTCCCCACCCCCATTATTTTGAATTCCCTTATCAGCCCCAGCTCCTTCCTGAGATGTGCCCAGGCCCCTTTAATCAGTGACCTTTCTTTAGAATCAAAGAACTACTTTTAAGTGCACTGAAGAGCTTGGCTCTTGGTTCTTCCAGTATTTGTCCCACCCAGCTCTTGGGTATGAAGCAATCCACAAGTCTGGCAGGGGGTCTCCACTTGTTCCTCCAGCAAGTTCTGAGGGTTCCAATATGGGACCTACAGACCCTCATGCACTTTACAACTCACAGGCAATCATGATTGCTGTGCTCTGCGCGCAAACATTGGGTGTCACCATTCACGTACTACCTCTCACGGATACACATACATACCAGCACAGTGCACTCTACCATGCATGCGCTGTCTTCAAGTGCCGGAGCGCACTGGTCAGGTACATACCAGCATTCAAACAGACACACACTGCCTCCATGTACTTTAGCACACTGCTGCTCACGTTCATACTGTTGCAGTGCACTCAAACAAGCACGCACTGTCCCTCCACATCTATCCTGATGAAGCCAAGGTTGAGCTAACCACACAGCAGTGTAACTCCCTATGAGTGGCCTATGAGTGGCCCATTAGGCTCCACTCCTATGGCACAGGTCATATTACTTGATCTTTCACTATGAAAATGGTATGTTGCCACCACTGCGCTTGTACTACTCACTTCCCCTTGAGGCTGGTAACCCTCCACTATTATAAACATAAAAATGTCACTAGACCTGCAGGTCTAATGACTTGATTAATCTACTCAACCTAACTGGAATGTACTTGACCAGTAATCTAGTCTCAAACTGTGTGATCCTAGCAAATATTTTATTTTACAGAGCCGCTTTTTTCTTTTCTATCACATATAAGAGCACCGTCAAACATACAAGTTCAGCATTTCTGCTGTACAAAAACCGATTTTGTTTGATTTAATAGACTAAACGTTAGCTCCCGGTATAATAAGAATCTAGCCCACATATAGGGTACACATAACCCCTGACCTGCCTCTTAGTTAATTAATAAAATCAGGCCGGGGGCAGGAATGTTTCTCGGTTAATGTTTACAAACTCACTTTTAATAAATATATTATTTTTTTGATAACCAATTTTTATTGATTTTAAGTTAACACATTGGCAACAAGTAACAATCCAGCTTTCTGCCCAATGATCAGTATCCAACAGTGATAGAAGTCAGAATGATAATCACACACGCATGGGTCCAGCAAAAAATAGCAGGCAAGATTGTCCACAACCCTGTTCAAGGAGCAGCCTCAGGAAGTTCAGTTTTCCACCCACCCGATCCATTTACCCCACACCCTTCGAAACTTTCTGGGGCAGCCGCGAGTGACATACATTGGCCGCTCCTGCGCCGCACACCAGTCCACCCCCCGTCGCCACCGTGCCACAGTGGGGGTCAGTGGGTCCAGCCAAAGGGCTGCGATATCTCGTTTGGCAACCATCAGTGCCGTGGTAAGGCAGAGCTTCTCGGCCCTGTTCCCATTTAATCCATCAGTAACCCCTAAAAGGATGTTGAGTGGATTCAGTGGGACCTCCCAACCCAAGACCTCCGTAAGTTCAGCTGTCACTGATTCCCAGTATCGTGTAACTGCGGGACAGAGCCATACCATGTGATAGAAATCTGCTTGGGAACGTTGGCAACGGGGGCAAGACGCCCCAGGCCGGAGCCCAGAGCGATGCATGCGCAGTGGTGTGATGTAGGCCGCGTGCAGATAGTATATTTGAACAAAGCGGAGTCGCGCTGAAGCAGTAACAGTTTTAGGGGCCATCAGCGCGTCTCTCCAATCAGCATCTTCTAGGGAGCCTATCCAGCCCTCCCACTTATCCCGGAGAGAGGAGAGGGAGTTGGGGGTATTGTTCGTGAGGGATCGGTAGATACGAGAAATTCCCCCCTTTCCCAGGTTGCCAGTCATGACCTGTGCCTCCGGTGGGCTGTATGCAGGCAGGGAGGTCCCTTCCGAAATGTGGACATGAAGTGCGTGGCGCAGTTGAAGATAGCGATAGAACTGGGAGGCGTGGAGGGAGAACCGGGTCTGCATGTCTGAGAATTCGCGAATGTGGCTTCCGTGCCAGACATCTCCCAGCTGAGAAATGCCGATGAGATCCCAGACTCTGAATCCGGTGAGAGAAGCAACATCTTTGAGCCATGTTCCACTCCACAGAGGGGTACATTGGGTTAGTCTGCCCGACCAGCGGGTATGGCGCAGGGCCGCTCGCCAGGCCAAGAACACCCCACGGGTGATCCCTGGAATAGTGTGGGGGATAGTGGTTCCGTACAGCATCCCCTGGATTTCGGAAAAACCCAAAGCATGTAATTCCAATCGGTAGGCCGGATCCGCCCATCCACCATTGAACCAATCGTGCACAGTGAGAAGCCTCGTCGCCAGGTAATATAGGTGCAAGTCTGTCATTCCCAGCCCCCCATCAAAGGGTGGAATTCTACAATGACCTAGAGCCAGTCTCGGCCGCCGCCCTCCCCAGAGGAATTTAGTGGCCAAACTGTCCATCTCTCTGAACCAGGACCGCGAGAAGGTGAGGGGTGTATTTTGGAGCATGTAGAGGAATCGTGGTAGGACCATCATTTTAAAAAGGGCGATCCTGCCCATGAGGTTCAACGGCAATGTTTGCCAGCGAAGGAGATCCGCGCGTACCCGTTTCACCAGTGGAGTGACATTGAGAGCCCAGGCGAGATCAGGAAGGAGCGTCATCCAGATCCCCAGGTACTTAAATGACTGGCGCCGGAGTGGGATCGAGGACTGCCAGTCGAAGCATTCTCTCGACAAATGAAGGGGGACCAGGACCGACTTGGCCGCGTTCAATCTGAGACCTGAGACACGTTCGAAGAGACGCAGGGCCCGGAGACATCGAGGCCCCGAGCGGGCTGGATCCGACAGGAAAAGCAGGACGTCGTCGGGCGTAGAGGGCGATCTTGTCCTCCTCCAAACCGGGCCACTGCCATCCTGTAAGTATCGAGTCGGCGCGGACGAGCGAGGCAAATGGCTCCATCGCTAACGCGAACAGGAGGGGCGAAAGGGGGCAACCCTGCCTCGTGCCCCTCCCAATGGGGAAGTGGCTGGATAGACCTCCATTGACCATCACCTGGGCCTGCGGCTTGTAGTAGAGGGTCTTAATCAGGTTGCGAAAGGGAGTTCCAAATCCCGTCTCTGACAACACTGCATCCAGGTACCGCCAATCCACCGAATCAAACGCTTTCTCAAAATCCACGAGAAGCAAGGAGAGATAAGGAGTCAGTTGTTGACGGTGCGCCAGAGCCAGGTAGAGCCTCCTCAGGCAGTGCCTGGTGCCCCGGCCGGGCATAAAACCGCACTGGTCCAGATGGACCAATTTGGCCAAATGAGGGCGTAGACGTTGCGCCAAAACTGAGGCAAAGATCTTGAGTTCTGAGTTAATAAGGGAAATGGGGCGGTAGTCAATCAATCAATCAATCAATCACGGCATTTATAGAGCGCGCTACTCACCCGGGAGGGTCTCAAGGCGCTGGGGGAGGGGGTAAGTTACTGCTCGAACAGCCAGGTCTTGAGCTGCTTCCTGAAGGAGAGATGGTCCTGGGTTCGCCGAAGGTGAGTGGGGAGGGAGTTCCAGGTCCTGGCTGCCAGGTAGGAGAAGGATCTTCCTCCGGCGGTGGTTCTGCGGATGCGTGGTACGGTGGCGAGGGCGTGGCTGGTTGATCGTAGCTGCCGTGTGGGCGTGTAGAAGGTCACGCGGTCGTTGAGGTACTTTGGGCCCAGGTCGTGGAGGGCCTTGTGTGCGTGGGTGAGGAGTCTGAACGTGATTCTCTTGCTGACGGGGAGCCAGTGCAGGTCTTTCAGGTGTCCGGTGATGTGGCTGTGTCGGGGATGTCCAGGATGAGTCGTGCGGAGGCGTTCTGGATGCGCTGGAGTCTTTTTGAAGTTTGGCTGTGGTTCCGGCGTAGAGGGTGTTCCCATAGTCCAGTCGGCTGGTGACGAGTGCCTGGGTGACAGTCTTCCTGGTTTCAGTGGGGATCCATCTGAAGATCTTGCGGAGCATGCGCAGGGTGTTGAAGCATGAAGATGAGACGGCGTTGACTTGTCTGGTCATCGACAGGGAGGAGTCCAGGATGAAGCCCAGGTTGCGTGCGTGGTCCGTTGGCTTGGGCGCGGTGCCCAGGGCCGGGGCCACCAGGAGTCGTCCCAGGCGGAGGGTGATGAGCCCAGGATGAGGACTTCCGTCTTGTCTGAGTTCAGTTTAAGGCGGCTGTTCCTCATCCAGTCGGCGACATCTCTCATCCCGTCGTGTAGGTTGGCTCTGGCGGTGGTGGGGTCGTTGGTGAGGGAGAGGATCAGCTGGGTGTCGTCGGCGTAGGAGATGATGTTGAGGTTGTGTTGGCGTGCGATGGCTGCGAGGGGGCTCATGTAGACGTTGAAGAGGGTTGGGCTGAGTGAAGATCCTTGTGGAACGCCGCAGATGACTTCGGTGGCTTCGGATCTGAACGGGGGAGGCGGACTCTCTGGGTTCTACCGGCGAGGAACGAGATGATCCATTCCAGTGCTTTCTCTCGGATTCCGATGTTGCTGAGGCGCTTCACTAGGGTGCGGTGGCAGACGGTGTCGAACGCCGCGGAGAGGTCCAAGAGGATGAGGGCAGCTGTTTCCCCGTTGTCGGTTAGGGTTCTGATGTCGTCGGTGGCTGCGATAAGGGCGGTCTCGGTGCTGTGGTTGGCCCGAAACCCGGACTGCGAGGGGTCGAGGGAACCATTCGTCTCGAGGAAGGCGGCAAGCTGTCTGTTGGCGGTCTTCTCGATGACTTTGGCCGGAAACGGAAGGAGCGAGATGGGACGGTAGTTCTTGAGGTCGGTGGGGTCCGCCGTTGGTTTCTTCAGGAGGGCGGTAAGCTCGGCGTGCTTCCAGCTCTCCGGGAAGGTGGCGGTGTGGAAGGAGGAGTTGATGATGTCCCGGAGATGGGGTGCGATGGTGGCGTCGGCTTTGTTGAAGACGTGGTGTGGGCAGGGGTCGGTTGGTGATCCGGAGTGGATGGAGTTCATCGTGCGGGTGGTGTCTTCGGTGCTGATCGGGGTCCAGTTGCAGAGGGTGGTGGTGGCGGGCGTTGGTTCGGCGGTAGGGTGCGTGGTTTGTGCGTCGAAGCTGTTATGTATGTCGGTGATCTTGCGGTGGAAGAACGCGGAGAGTGAGTTGCAGAGGTCTTGCGAGGGGTGATGTCGTTGTTTCCGGCGCTGGGGTTGGAGAACTCTTTGACGATGCTGAAAAGTTCCTTGCTGTCATGGGCGTTGTTGTCCAGTCGTTCTTTGAGTGCCGACTTCTTGGTGGCACGGATCAGCTGGTGGTGTTTGCGGGTGGCGTGTTTGAGGGCGGTCCTGTTGTCTGTGGTCTGGTCGAGTCGCCAGGTTTTCTCGAGAGTGCGGCAGTTCTTCTTGGATTCCTTGAGTTCGTTGGTGAACCAAGGGGTTTTCTTGCTTCCGGGTCTGCTGGGAGGGTTTTTAGTGGTGCGAGGTCGTCGGCGCAGGCGGTCAGCCACTTGGCGAGGTTGCTGGCTGCTTCGTTTGGGTCCGTTGTGTTGGTGGGTGTGTTCTGGCTGAGGGAGGCGGTGAGCTGCTCGGTGGTGATCTTGCTCCAGCTCCGGCGGGGAGCCTGTTGCGGGTGGTGGTGGGTCGCAGTCTTTCTGAAGCTGAAGTGGACGCAGCTGTGGTCGGTCCAGTGGAGTCCGGTGGCGTGGCTGAAGGAGATGTGCTTGCTGGACGAGAAGACGGGGTCAAGCGTGTGGCCGGCGTAGTGGGTGGGCGTGTTCACCAGTTGCTTGAGTCCGAGGTTGGCGAGGTTGTCCAGCAGGGCGGTGGTGTTTCTGTCGTTGTTGTTCTCCAGGTGGAAGTTGAGGTCCCCTAGGAGGATGTAGTCGGCGGAGGGCATGGCGTGCGGGCTGATGAAGTCTGCGATGTCTTCGCTGAATAGTGTGCGTGGTCCCGGGGGTCTGTAGATGAGGGTGCCTCGGAGGGTGGTCTTGGGGTCAGTGTGTATCTGGAAGTGTAGGTGTTCGGCGGCGGTGAAGGTCTCGGCCGGAGTTAGTCGAGATGCGGATGGTGCTCTTGTGTACGATGGCGATGCCTCCTCCCGTCTGGTTGACGCGGTCCCTCCGGGTGATCTTGTATCCGTCCGGGATGGCTATGGCGATGTCGGGCGCTGAGGAGGCGTTCATCCAGGTTTCGGTGAGGAAGGCGATGTCCGGTGCTGTTGCGTCGAGCAGGTCCCAGAGTTCCACGGCGTGCCTGTGGACGGAGCGGGTGTTCAGCAGGATGCATTTCAGGTGGTTGCTGCTGGTGCTCGACTTGGCGGAGGTGGTGCACGTCCGGGGGCAGGTGAATCGGCAGGTTTGGCAGGTGAAGGGTCCGTGGGTGCGTCTCGGTGAGGCTCGGTAGCAGGCAGGGTTCCGGCCGGCATTGAGTGCGGTGAGGGTGGCGGCGTCGTAGGTCCGTCGAGTAGTGTTGCGTTGGTGGGATCCAGGGGTTCTGGCGCTGGGCGCGGTCCAGTCGCGGACGGGCGCAGACGGGCGCAGACGGGCTTGGAAAAAGGGGAGACAAAATCACGGGCACAATGACAATGGGGCAGCGAGGGGCACAGAAGGAAAAAGGGGAGACAAAATCACGGGCACAACGACAATGGGGCAGCGAGGGGCACAGAAGGAAAAAGGGGAGACAAAATCACGGGCACAACGACAATGGGGCAGCGAGGGGCACAGAAGGAAAAAGGGGAGACAAAATCACGGGCACAACGACAATGGGGCAGCGAGGGGCACAGAAGGAAAAAGGGGAGACAAAATCACGGGCACAACGACAATGGGGCAGCGAGGGGCACAGAAGGAAAAAGGGGAGACAAGCAGAAAATGTGGGCACCGGGGCCACAAGCGGAGGGCGATCTTACCTGCAGGAGCAGCGGGCAGACAACACAGGCGGAGCTGTGTGGTGGGGGAGCGACCTACCTGGCAAGGTCAAGGGTAGTCCGAGCAGTGGACCGAGGGGGGTTGGGACTTAGGGATCACCACAATGGTGGCAAGATCCGTCTCAGGACGGAAGAAACCACGGTCCGCTGCCTCACGGTATACCTCCAGCAGATGGGGGATCAGCGTGGCCCGGTAGGACGCGTAAAATTCTTGCGGGAGGCCATCTGGACCCGGCGTCTTGCCCGCTGCCATACGGGAGATAGCGTCGCTAAGTTCTTCTGGAGTGATCGGGAGATCTAGATCACCCGCTTCCGCGTCAGTGAGCCGCGGGAGTGAGAATCCTTCATTCCGGAGAAGTTCCGATAGGGCGAGATCTGGGGGCCGAGCAGAGTATAAAGAGGCATAATAAGAGGCGAAGCACTGGGCCACCGCCGTGGGATTTTGGTGTGTCTGCCCCTTGGGGTCCACCACTTCGGGAATAATACGGTTAGCCATTGGATAGGTGGCCAGACGATGAAGAAGTTTCCCGTTTTATCCCCCCATCCATACACTCTCGCCACGGAGGACCTCCATAGCAGCTTAGCGGACTCCATGGAGGCCTGTCTAAGCTCGTCTCTGAGGAAGGTAAGTCTCCGGTCCCGCGCCTCCGTATGTTCCTCGGGTGGACAGGCTTCCAGCCTGGATTGCTTGGGCCTCTAGGAGTGAGAGCCGGGCCTCCTGCTTCGTGCGTTGGATTTTGAGTTGGCCTTTGGCGAAACCGCGAATGGTTGCCTTGGCGGCTTCCCACAAGGTACCAGGGGACGAAACCGATCCTTGATTATCCGCGAAGTAATGATGGAGCTCAAGCTCTACATGTTTCTTGAAGTCTTCATCCTGGAGAAACCAGGCATTGAGCCGCCAAATCGGTCGTGAAGAGGCCGGGAGGCTACCCAGGTGCATAGATACTGGGGAATGGTCCGAAAGGCCTCTGGGAAGGATAGTGATGGCTTGGATCGATCGACATTCTAGGGCCGGGAGAAACAGATAGTCTAGTATGGCTTGTGTGTGGTGGGCGGCCGAAGTGTGAGTGAACATAGCAGTGTTCGGATGCCAGAGGCGCCATGCATCACTAAGTCCCAGATTCGCAGCCCAGTTCGAGAAGATTGTGGATTGGGAAACCCGAGAGATAGAAGGGGTCGCATCGGAGTCAAAAGCTGGGGCCATGACTGCGTTAAAGTCTCCCCCCACCACAGTGGTCCCCGGAGGCAGGGCGGCTATAAGTGGAGTGAGGCGCCGGAGCGTGGAGGACAGCAGAGAGGGGGGAGCATACACCGTTATCAAATTCAGGGCCTGGGTCCCAATGCTCCCTTCCAGAATGAGAAAGCAACCGCCCGGATCGTGGATTGCTTTACGCTCAACAAAGGGCAGAGCGCGGCGCAGCAGGACTGCCACCCCTCGGGATCCCCGGGTAAAACCTGCGTGCCAAACCCCGCTATAGCCATAACGCGCAAGGAAGGGGCAGCGGTTGCCCACTAGGTGGGTCTCCTGAAGCAGCAATATGTCTACCCTATGGCGCTGTGCATAGCGATGGGCCGCTGTGCGTTTAACTTTGTCAAGGAGACCGTTTACGTTCCATGACACAACGTGAAGTGCTGTTAGGCCTGAGTGATCGTTAGACATGGAGAGGCAGGTTTAGTGATGGAGTGCCCCATATGAACAGGGAGCGTAGCAGTGGACGCGCGTGAAGTGTAGGACACTGAGGGAGAAGGTCTGTCATTGTATATCTGTGACAGGATGAGGCAGAAGTGCTGGTATGAGAAAAACAAAGGACAAAAACAACATAGAACCCGGGACAACTGTCCCCCACCCGAACCCAACCCCCACCCTATACTTCAGGAACGGAAGCATCTGTCGCCCTAACATTGGAAAACAACAAAGACCAAACTAAAACGTTCGGGACTGGGAAACGTGGAGGACCCCTCCTCATTGCAGGATGTGCGTATTTAAGTCCGTCTGAGGTTGTAGCATTGACTAGTCGAGCTGCCGTCTCCGGCCGCGGAGCCAGGCCCGGCGGGCAGAGACGCGCTCATGTGGGGTCTCTGAGGAGCAGTGGGCTACGTGACAGTTCAGTGTCCGGAAGGTCCAGCGATGAAGGTCGGGGCGAGGAGCCTCCAGGGTCCAAGTGTCCCGAGGATCCTGACCGCCTCAGACCGGAAGGCCCTCCAGGTAGCGGAGTTGGTTGTCGGGAGGGGCCCGGTGGGGAATCAGAGCGGGCCCTTCTCTGACCTCGGCGTCTGCGTGAGCGAGTGCGCTGGGGCCGGGGGCCAGGAGCCTCTCGATTGCCGGATCCCCGGGTCAGCCCACCCGGCGCGGATGGATGGTCGGCGGCTCTCAGGGAGTGTTCCTCCGTGGCCCAGGTCCATGCCTCCTCCGGGGTGTCAAAGAAGAGGGTCTTGTTGGAGAAAACCACTCGCAGACGTGCTGGGAAAAGGAGCCTGTACTGGACGTTAAGGGCACGCAACTTTTGCTTAACTTCCCCAAACGATCGGCGTTGACTCTGGACCTCTCGGGTGTAATCGGGGAAGACCATAATCGTGTGGTTGTCGTATCGAAGACCCTGCTGTTTGCGGGCCTCAGCCAAGATGGAATCACGGTCTTTAAAATTAAGGATTCGCATGATGATAGGTCTGGGGGCTGCCCCCGGCGGCGGCCTGGGAGCAAGGGAGCGGTGCGCTCGTTCGATCGCGAACCATGGGGATAACGAGCCTTCGGTGACCCAGGAGCGAAGCCATTTTTCCACGAAGTCCGCTGGGCGACCCTGCTCCACTCCCTCCGGGAATCCCACTAGGCGGAGGTTGTTACGGCGGGCTATAAATATATTATTAAAGCATGATTTGGTAGCGCACTGTAATTTACAAACAGCATATTTTCCATTGATTTTGCCACAATCTCTCTCACATGCAGTTTTACTGATAAACTATATAGTCTATCAACAATAATCTGTGGAAAATGGGTTTCAGAAAAAATGTCTATCATTTGCAAATCACCAAGTAAAGTGTTATTTATTTGTTTTCATTCTATAAAAAAGAAATTCATCAACAAAAATTACAAATCAGTGCTTTAATGATTACTCAAATATATTTTTAAGTGTTTGTACTGTTCATTTAAAAGCTATTTAAATGTTGTGTGTTAGAAAAAAGACTCAACTTCCTACAGCCTTTCATTTCAAAATCTTTGTGCAGCACAATTGTCAGATAGTTCACTTCCTAATCCTCTAACTTTGCTGCTTATTTTATCCTGGAGGTTGTGTTTACTATTCTTTCTCTGACTGCATATTGCAAGACATAAACTGACATTTGACCTCTGTCTCAGCAAATGTGACAAGATAAAAACAAGATTTAAAGCCATCTTCATTGCTCATTCATTTTCAGAGAGAACAGAACACCTGTTCTTTATCAGCTCACCAAAATCGGCAAGTAGGCCCTGAAGATAGCTAGCCCAGATAAAACCTGACTTGCCATAGCAAGTGGGCAAGTAGAATTGTCGAGGCCTGAGGGTAGCACTTGGTGCACCCCTCCCGTTTTAACCTGACCACAATCTGTGAGAAAGGCCTACATCATGGCACACATGCCTGATCCGTGTTCTAACATGACCAGAAATTTGTTACCAAGGATCCAGATATAACCGCAGCTTGGGCACTTGGGGAAGAGGTACATGTCCATCACCAACAGACCCATAAGGTGTGGCAGAATAACAACCCAAAAGGCCACCGCACCATCCAAGAACTCAAGAGATAACCGGGGATGTTTATTTAGCTCGTGTCTCATCATACAAGCAGACAGGTGTTATATTCCCACTTTGACTCACACAACACAGAAAGAACAATGTCTTTTGAAGCAGCCTCTCTGATATTCTCATTTATTACTTCGCCTACCACTAGTCATTGGCCCATAAAGCGCACAACTACTTGCGGTTGTTTTTTGCTGTGTAACTGAGCTAGCTAGCCTTGGTCTTCCTACCTATCAATATTGGCCACAATTATAAAGCATGTCTTGACCTATTGATACTATTCTTTATTCACCAACACAAGTAAGACAGGATGTTGGTCTTTCCTACAATAAGGAATTATTTTTTCCATAAAGCATTCACAGGTGGGGCGAGGGCGGGGCAGGGCCACTATATGGGTCCATAAGTGTTTGTATCTCCTTGAACCTGGCATACATTTGCTACTTCTCTGCAGCACTCCGGCACTGACCGAGCATCAGTGAGTCCAACCACCTACGGGGAAAATCCCATGCTACCCATGTTACTACAGACTATGAAACAGCACCTCACCCTGCTAACAAAAATGGATCAGAGTCAACAGCAGAGCTGCTTTATAAGCAGCACTGTATGTCTATTGCCTGATGTAACAAGCACTGGCAAATCAAATGGGTCTGGCTTAAATTTTGAGCCCTGATTAAAACATTTTAAAAAGCCTTTGTCAAAGAAAAAAAAAAGCAATTGCTCTCCGTATACCATAGATATAATGCATTTAATGTGTGAGGATTCAATGTACATCTGAAATGCAAAATAGTCCCTCAAGCATGGCAATGCAAGTGTCAAGAGTGTTTCTATTAATTAGAAAAATAATACATAATTCAGATAAACTTATGCTAGCATGACTTGGCCGCAGCTAGCTTTTATTGATATCTATTTATATTTGCAAAAATAAATGTACACATTTATTTCATGCAAACAAGCTTTTCCACATGTATGTGTTTATATCCGTGTGCTTTTTCATTTTAGAAAATCAGCGAAAAAGAAACCCAATCCATGGTCTCTATATTAATAAATTGTATTACTTTGTGTTCCTCTTGATGAAGCCATGTCCAGGAAGTTCCTGTCTTTGTAACGTTCAAAGTCCTTTGCACAAGCCATTCCTAGAGACCATTCATTAGTTGAAAAGTCTTTTGTATTTCTGTATTACATAAACGTCATGTCATTTCCTATACACACCTCATTCATTAATATGATGTAGAAGTAGGTGTTTCTAGATGTATCTTATTAAAAGCATCTTATGTACGAGTCATTGGCTAATTAAATTGATACATTGCTAGTTCAACCATATTATACCGCATCTCACCACTGAATGTGTGTGACTTTTCTGGCTAACCCCTATAAAACATGATGCTTTTGGGATATGGGACTGGCTTTCTAAGACTTTCTTCACCTTTCTAGCTGTGCAGACTCTATGCTCGTCTGTCATTTGATGTATATTTAGTGTTTTCTGGGTTTCCCTTGGAGATAGATCTAGGTCAGTCCTCTTTTCTGAACTATACTTAGTTCTGGCTGCTTGCGTTCTTTGGATGTAGACCTTATGTTGATCCTCTCACATTATTTAATTTTACTAATAAGAAATTGATTGCCATTAACTAACCACTTTTTGCCTTCTGTAATGATCTTAATTTTGAATAAAACTATATGGTTTAACTTTGAACTCTGTCTTGTGTAAATTTATATGATTGGCTCAAACTCAGTCTTATGAAGAATCAGATAGTCCTGAACCCACGATGTTCTTAATTTGAGAGTCGACACAAGCAATCCATGCGAGACAGAAAGATTCACTAAAGAATCAGGGTCCTGTGATGAGAGAGCAATACTTCTTTGAGTGAAGTCAGCCCCATTTTAGGTATATTGTTAACAACAGGTCGAACAAACAGCTGTGCTGTCAAATGAAACTTAAAAAGAGCAATTTATGTAATAAGAAAATGGCATCTGCATGCACTACAAGAATACAATATAAATAAACACTCGAATTTCGAAATTAAAAAAAATCCAATTTCCAAAAGAAGTGCATAAAATACTCCCACTTTAAAATCAATGCAATAATAGAATTTAGGGAATTAAACTGAATGTTAAAAAACAAGGAACTACATTTGAATTTTAATGAGGCTTGTTATTTATTTACATATGATGTCTTACACGACATGACAGGTTTTTCAATGGCTTGGAATGTACTTTGGATGCAAGTGCAAGCCAGAGTTTGGCTCAGCATTTGCTAATAATTTTGTGATAACCCATCACTACTTCTGGACCCACATTCCTTCCGCCTCTAAAGCAGATGCAGGAATGTCCATTTGTAAGACTACTGCGCTCTATGAACAGATTTTGTTGTACTTTGGTTAATATGGTTTCATGAAGATGTTGCAACACGTCTCACACAGCTACATACAGAGGGAGAGCAGGAGACAAACAACTGCCGTTTGTGATTCACTGTTCAGGTTACTATGTTTACTGGCTGCACATTAGAAATTAAAATATTTGGGGTGAATACAACTTTTTTTAGGTCTCGCCTACGCAGCGCGCATGCGCTGCGTAGGAGGAGACCTCTTGAAATCGATTCGGTTTTTCTGCCAAAAACGTGCACGCATTGCATTGCTTTCAATGGCAACGCGTGTACGTTTGGCGATTCCCTTGCGGGAGCGAGCTTTGAAACCATCTGTTTATAATTAACTTTCAAACAGATGGTGCTCCTGCTAGCTCCCGCAAAGGAAACGCTGTGTGTGGCTTTCCCCATCCAGAACTAGGGATGTGCTGCCACCTTGTGGCCGTTAACAGCAACATGCCAAAACCACAGGCAGATTGGAAGATGGCTTTGTATAAGACTGCTCCTGGAACTATAGAATAGCATACCAGATTTTTGTAGCCAAGTTTGAATTTACTAGTGTATTGTTGCACCATATACTGTTTTATGTAACTCTGAGCTGCTCCCACATTCCACGATGCATTAATCCGCAGGCCGATTAAGGACACCCAGGTATGGTGTAATTAACACGTCTGCCTCTCCTCATTTACAAAGACTGATTAACAAAGCATACATCATAATTCAGCATTACGCACAAATAATAGTTCAGACCAGATTGTCTGCATTGCCCATTGGCTCTCCTCAGCTGACCCGGGACACACACTGCAGATGATGTGAGCCTAAAGATTGTTGGGAATGAGGAAAGTTTCTTCAGGGAAGTATTATGCTTCCAAACCAGTGGGGAAGAAGTTCTTTTCCATTCCTTACTGTTCCATCATATTTAGCCCACTGCCAATTATATTTGGATCTGGATCTTGGAGAGAAAAAAAAACTGGTCCATGAACAGGGTCAGAAACAGCGGGAGTGATCAGCTGGCGTTTCCCTACGTTTTGACTAGTGGGCATTGAATCTTGCTCAGCTCTTCAACATAGGGTATCAAGGTGCGGAAAAGTATCCTCATTGGATAGTAAAGAGGAATACCTGCTACAGTGAGCCATTGGATTAGATGGTACCGCAAAATTGCTTATGTTGTGAAACCTTAATGTATTTCACATCGGCAATGCCCCAGTTTGCCTTAAGCTGACTAGACACTTTACTATAGGGCCTACCTGGTGGAAACTTTAGTAAATAATAAAGTGATTTGAAGAAGAGAGAGTTTTTGGCACACACATCTTAGATGTCAAGAGATAGTATGCCCTAGAGGCTAGCGATTTCAAGAACTCACTTCCGGTCGGAGACTGACCTTTTACCATTAGAATAAATGGGAAGATTTATTACATTTGTGTTTTACAACGATACAGCATTCTTTCATGACTCGATTTCAGGAGCACAGTCCACCCTTACTGGAAACAAGTTTCTGGAAAACTAGATACTCAAAACAAAAGAGCAAGGCCAGAGAAAGGGCTTGAAGGGTAATTGGCAAGAGAGAGGGAGATCTACAAGCTAAAATCCTAAACCTAATCTGTCTAGCAACTTTAATATTTTATAGAATGAAGTTCTATGCTGGAGAAATCATTCAAACAGATCTTGCAAAAGCAATTACGTTGATGTGATGGTCTTGTTCTACCACATCTAAAAAGCAGGTGCGGTCCAGGCTCTCTGGAAGATTACTTTTAATCTAGTGGAGTATGTTTGCTTGGACAGTACTCTGGGATCCAGGTTTCAGACTTTTGTGAGCGCCAACAAAACTAGATCACTTAAATGAGACCCACCATTATTTTGAGACATCTATAAGAACAGAAGCTCCACAGGCTTCGATGATCTTAATAACCTTCTCAGTTTTCTTTTAAAGCGCCTCTGTCTGTGCCGCTATGTTAGACAGGAGGCGTTCAACAGGGTATCAGACCCAGTAAGGAATACTTTAGGCATAGATGTCCTTCTCACCTACATGGGTAATCCAGATGGCAAGCATTGCTGATGTTTGTGGATTTAACATACTTGCGGTCTGTGTGGAATAACCACATTTATTAGACATGCCCATATGAATGGGGGTTTGTGTGTACAATCCGCACTCACCATTATAAACGACATGACAACCTTTACAAATGAAAATAGAGTTTATTTAAAACAGGGGTCTCCAACCTTTTCTGCAGTATGAGCTACTTAAGTTCAATGAAAATCATCCCAAGCTACTAATATTATTTGGGCTTTAATCCTGACCACATCAGACAAGTATACATTAGTGGCAACCATGTGCAAGATTACTATCAATGTGAGTGCACCAGGCACGGGTTCCCAGCAGTAATGTAAACAAGCATCGGCATAGCCAATAGGTCTCGCCTTTGGGACCTTGTAAGTGTTTAGTTATCCAGCACAATATCCTTGGTGCAACAACATCAAGTGTTGCATGGCTAAACACTTATAAGGTCCCAAAGGCGAGACCTATTGGCTATGCCAATGCTTGTGTGTGTATATATATATATATATATATATATATATATATATTATAGCCTGCCGTAGCGGAGCTATACCGGCTATTAAAGGCCCGCTCCCGCGTTAAAGGCTCGAGCCGAAGGCGAGGGACTTTAACAAGGGTGAGGGACTTTAATAGCCGGTATAGCCCTGCTACGAAAGGCTATAAGGCTATTAGAACATTTGCCACTAGAGGGCAGAATGTTCTAACAAATAAAACAAAGGCTTTTCGAAGCTCGAGGGGATTTAAATCCCCTCGAGCTCCGAGAGGCCTTTGTAAAACATTGGAATGTTGCTCTGCGGGCCTTTACCGGCCGTAGAAGCAGGGAGCACTCCATTGTCTTCAATGGAGCTCCCAACATTCCAATGTTCTAATAATGCATAACTACTACTTTTGGTCCATACTGATGCTGGCGCAAGTTTGAATGAATAGACTTACTATGTGCGGGCCTATCATATACCTTGCGCGATTCAGGCTAGCACAGATACTGCCACATGCATGGCCCTAATACTCAACTACAGACAAAGACCATAAAAGATTTCCCACTACCACCCAAGGGTCATTACTCAAACCCTGACACACACAAGGATCCACACACACATGCTACATACACGCTCATACATGAATGCCCTCCTAAACAAAGAGGCTCTCTTTGTTTTGTCTACCAGAGGTTTTGTGGTGCCTTGGTCACAAACCTCAAGCAGGGTTCCACCCTGGTTCTGAAACAAGAGATCTTTGGAGAACTTTGCATGTCCATTTACAAACACACTGGGAATGGCAGTAGCGAAGATAGGATATGATTTAAAGACATTGTTATCTGGGGCTTGGAGATTGTCCCCCAAAGTATGGTTGTAATATTTACTGGCATATTGAGCTTTTTTAACAAACATTTGGACAGCATCATTGGACAAAAGGGAAAAGGACATAAAAGCAGTATCACAAGTAGGTTCAGAGGTTCTCCCCCATGTATTGTAGTAAAAACATAGTAACAAAAACAACAAGGTCATAGAAGGAAAGCTTGAATTAATCTCAGCACTGACTGTCACTCAGCGGCACATTCCAGTACATTATTTTTCATCCACTGCACCATGCTAGACCATGACCAGTCATATGCAAATCAGCCTCGGTCCTAATTCTATAGAAACAGTCCAACCCAAACTGCCAGTGCTGGTCCTATTCAGGAGGGAGCACGAGCAACCCTAGACCAGTTTTGCTCTAATTTGGCCTCATCGGTGTCAGGCAGTCTTGCAGGAAAGTGTTACAACATACAAGAGCAACCCGAATTACAGTGGGAGCTTGGGTGTATGTTTATATACAGAAACAGTGGTTCACTCGGAGCGCATTTTAAATTACAACAACATTTGGCAACAGAGTCAATGATTGCACAGAATCAATGTGCCTAAATAAATGCTGCCTATCTTTGAACACTATGACAAAAAAATGTAATGCACATGAAAAAAGAAAAAAGTTATTCACATATAATTATGCCCATACTAGGTGCAAAAACATACAATGACAAATAAGGAGCCTGTTGTGTCCCCAGTGATAACATGCAAAGAAAAAATAAGTGAACGTGTAGTAAAATATGGTTGTGTGTTAATACAGAGAACACAAATGTAATCTTAATCCTTGGTAAGGGGTTATATATACACACCTAGGTTTTGGTAAATATGTCCCATCATTAAGTTTGTGTGCAGCATTTTATCAATGACGTTTCAACCTCATTTGCAATATTGAGGTCTCATTAGGACAGGCACTTTGTGGGACACCTATGTGGGAGAACCATAATAAAACTATTGTTAGTAGATCAATGAGATGGTAGACTGATCATGGCTAGGGCAAGTGATAGGAAAAAATACCTTAAGATGTTAGAGCGGCCACACTCTCAAATTGTGGTCCTGGAGGAAGCCACAAAATTCCAAAAATCCATGGCTACTGGAATTATCACGTGATAGGGTTCACAGCAGAGCATGCCATACTTATATGTAACCCATCTATAATTATGTTAGACCAGTGTGACACCAAGAGTGAGTGGCATAGGAATTGTGACTTATTGGTTCAGTAAATTAATGACCTGCATGTAGAGGTAAAAACATTAGTGTGGGCAATATCAACTATATGACTACATTATTATCAACAATTATTAGAAAACTCACCCATAGAGTAGATATGTTACTCTAGTCTTGCTACAAGTAGTACCTCTGTAGCATTATGGATCAGTCGGGACTACCTGCATGTGTGAAAAAAAGCCTTCATACACGTAGGATGATTGTACAGGAATGTCCCATGCAAGTAAAACAAGTGTATACTTCTTCTCTGAGTACCCAATTGCATGACAAAGTGGTATGCTGACCTTTGCCTGGGTGTCACGCCAATCTAGCCTTGGCCCATCCTTGACAATGCAGAGTTCAGAACTTGTTCTGGGGCCTGAAGTGCACCCAGTGTGCCCTCATAGTAGGCGGTGGATTACTAGCCCTGCCCTGGGCATATCAAGTAAAGCAATGGTGGTAGCGAACTGTGTTTTGTGCATTTGTAATGTGACCAGACCATTTTTTCTGTGTCAGTGACAGGTGGCCTACTGACTACTCTCATGTAAAGTTCTGCATTTATGCAAACCCGTAAACCTTGTACTGACATCCTATGTGCATGAAGAGTGCATGTGTTTGTAGCGCATGTTTAGCACATGTATGGTACTAAGAGTCTGTGTGCTGTGCAAGCCAAGGTACTGAAGCCTTTGGGATCCATTTTGGATGCCCCTGGTTTGGCATAGCACCAGATGTAGGCTAAGGACAGCTTCCCCAGACCGTGGTAGACAATTCAATTTATTTATTTAAGATTACGGAACTCCGTGGAGGTCCACATAAACTGAGAAACCAACAACACAATAAGAAGGATTCTATTTTGAAAATAAAATTAACACAGAAAAATAATCCTTCCCAATAAGACATCAGCGACTCCTAAATGGAATCCAAAATTATAAAAAGTATTCAGGTTAAAACATAGCAGTATAATGTAAAGAACAAAAGATTAAAATATCCTTCATGCCCTTAGTGCAAAAGTTTAGGAGGTAAAGAACATAGGATAAAATAACTACTCTAGAATATCATCACAAGAATTAAAAAAAAATAGCCCACACAAAGCAAGTATTAGCAGCTACTCCCTACATACCTAATGAGCCTTAGTACATGTTTAAAAAAACACTTAAAAAAGTTAAAAATTCTATGACAAAACATTTCATTTGGTGGCTCATAAAGAGAATCAATTAGTGCTGAGGCCGAAAGAATAGATAGCTGTAGACATATTAGTCTCATCCATTTTGGTCAACACAATAGTAATGCTGGGCAAATAATACATGATTAACATCTTGCAGGCCATTATTGCACAAATTACAAATCAGTGATGAACCATACCATTTTGCCAATAAAGGATTTAAAGGGAGCATACCCTGGCTCAGTAATAGCCAAAAACTGTGCACACCATGTGGCAAGTTCCAAGAAATATATGCCTGTACTTTATTCATCACGCAGGAATCAATGACCGGATGGTTACCCATCTTCAAAGTGCAAGCTTCCCTATCCCTTGTGAAACTTGTATCCCAAGTGCCCTGTTTCAGAGTGGCCCTTAATTGATACAACGATAAGGTAAAGAGCAGGGACTGATCTAATTGCAGCAAATCAATCGCAGTCCTAAAATTTCCAAAAATTAATGACTGTTCTTTTAGACATTCTAAAATTTCTTTCCGAAGTAAAGATCTTAGTGTGCCATAATCACTCTTTACCAGACCCAAGACCCAACGCATTATCCCCGCGAGACCCTGTGCCCAGGGACTTTTCAATCCAAATTCTAACCAGAGGGCGGCCGCGGAACATGCCGAATTAACTGAGGTTAAACTTCTTAAAATTCGGCCTTCCATTGCATTTAGAAATCCCCATTTCTCTACATCGATCAATTCCATACCATACAGCAGGGAGGTGGGGATATTTGCATGAAACACCTCCAATAAAAGTGCAAAATGAATTTTTCCGGTATATCCGTAAAGGGAACCCAAACTTTTGCCCTGAGTGGTGGCTGAAGAGATATTATTTTCTATGTGGGCTTTATCGCTTGGGTTGCCACACACTATTTTTCCTAAAAAGGTATATGATTTTACAAGTTCCAATTTTTGGCCACCAACAGACCATACAAAATTTCCATACTTCAGCTTCTTTCTGCCATGCATACACATAATTTTACTTTTTGATATATTAATCTTTAGATGGTGAGCCTCAGCAAATTTATGGAGAGCCTGCAGACGACTATTTAATCCCCTAGGCGTTAAATCCAAAATTATTATGTCGTCTGCATAGAGGAGACACACACGCACACAATCGGTTTTCCCCCAATTACTGGAGCAATGCCCTCACTTTGGGCCAAATAATGAGGGAGATCTGAGATATATAAAGAGAAAAGCAGGGAAGCCAATAAACATCCTTGTTTTAAACCATTTGCGGTGGGGATAGCTTGTGAAAGACCTCTTTCACCTCCCATTAAGACTCTACACCGATAACCATATGGAGGGCACGAACTAACTCCAAAAGGGAGCCCGGCATACCCAAATTTAAAAGCTTACTCCACAGCAAAGGACGATCTACTTTGTCAAATACTGTGGAAAAGTCAATAAAAGCTGTATATACCCTTCCACCTCTAATTTCAACATATTTTTCATTTATTATTTGGAGGGCAGTTGAATTTTCAATTGTTTCATGTTTCGTCCTAAACCCAGTTTGCTCCAATGGTAAAATTTTAATGGCATCCGCCCAATCGCTAATTTGGGTCAAGAGGCATTTAGCGAAGAATTTACCCACTGCATCAAGAAGAGCAATCTGACGATAATTTTGAGGAGGATCTCGGTCTCCTTTCTTGAACAGTGGGACTATTATACTTCCCTTCCAAGAGGGGGGAACCATTTCTTTCATAACAATACTTAAAAAACAGGCAAAGAATTTTTCTCCACAGTGTACTGTTTTATTTTATGACAGTAATTGGTATTTCATCGGAGCCCATTGCCGCTGAGGTACGCCTTCCCCTGATCACCATTTCTATTTCTTTTTCAGAGGGCGATCCATACAAAGTATAGTCTTCCTTCGGTACGAGGTGCTTATTTGCTGCATATAGATCCCGAATAAAGCTAACCCATTTATGTTCTTCAATAGCCACAGGGAGCGATCGGGCTCTGGCTCCACAACAAGAGACCAAAAGGTTCTTATCTGGCCTTTAGAAGCTGCTTCTCTACGTTTTATCCAAATACTGTCTTCCCTCTCCTTTCTTAACCTGGCCTTTACCCGATTCCTCCTCCTTTTTAATAATAATATTCTATAATATCTATGCGAGGAATAATTTAGATACTGTTCCCTAACTAGAGTATTTAGTTCATGATTTAACGGAAGGAGGAATCGGGGGGACCACTTTAAGACTTTTCCTTTGGTTCACATATCTTGCAGTTTCCACTGCTTGTTGCATAAATGTGTTAAAACTTGCTATTTCTTTTCCTGTCCAGCTGGGCAGTTTCTCTAAGGTAGTCTCTAGGATACTGTCAAGGCCTAAAATAGCCCTGTTATCCCAATGACATCTCCCTGTTTTCTTGGCGAAACTGGCAGATTCACCATCTAATGCCCAAGGGTCAGGCGGAGACAAATTAAAATTTATAAGGAGAGTTAATAACTTGTGATCACTACAAAAGGAATCAAACCTTTAAGTCTTTCAACAGGAAGAAAAAAGCACTTCCCACCACCACGTAGTCCAAAATTGACTCTCCCCTAGAGGTTTTACATGTAAAAGCTGCCGGTGAGTCGGAAGGAAGTCTCCCATTTACTATAACACCATCAACCTTTTTTAATTCAACCGCTAACATTTTCCCTCTCTTGTTGGTTCTTATTTTTTGTGGAAAAAGAGCTTGCGGAATCCGCATGGATTCCTCTTTTTCTTTATCCCGAAATCTCTCCAATGTAGAGTTAGAGATCTTACAGTTCAGGTCTCCTACCAAAACTATGTGAGGGGGAAACTCTGCATCATAGACTTTTTTAATGTAGGAGAAGACCTTATTTAAGAGGGCATCATAAGGAGCGTCTGTCAGGGGCGTGGCCACGGAGCTGATGGGTGAAGACGCTTGAGCCTGAGGCTCCGCGCCGACCCTGCTGTAATCCTGATTTAGGGGCATGCAACTGAGCCCTGGTGCGAGCCGCGGGCTGGCGGAAGGTGCCCGCAGCAAGGAGAAGATGACAGCGGGGGGTGTTTACCCCGGCGCTACCGAGAACGGAGAGGACGGAACGGCAGCCCCGGCGAGCCCAAGATGGTGGCGGTGGCGTAGTCTGGGCGCCGGGGACTGAGCTGTCTGAGGGCAGGCCGCGCCACTGTGAAACGGCTGGAACAGAGGGCCGCTGGCGCTTGGTGGTCGCGCTGGTGCGGCGGCCGGGACCGGCTACCGGCGACAGGTGGAACCCTGCTGAGGACCGGAGGCAGAGTGAGAGTGGAGAGTGGAGAGCTGAGGCTCTCTGGCGGTTCCGGGACTGGCCTGCAGGGAGCGGCCGGCGGAGCACAGAGTTGCTGGAGGCGGAGGCGCCGAACCTTGGCGGAGCCCGGAGCACTGCCGGCAGGATACCGCGGTGAGCTGAGGGACCCGGAGCGTGCCCGGGGGCGGATAACCCGTATGTTGGAGGCGGGGAGCAACGAGGAGCGCTGGGCCTGAAACGCGGCCTTGAGCAGGCTATAGTACAACTGGGTAGCCCATCGCTCACAGAGTGCGTGAACTCAGACTCGCCACCGGAGAGGTTTGCTGGGGGGCGGGGATCACCCCCAAGGAGCGGCGCAGCAACCCGGCAGGGAAGGCAGAGAGGAAGTACAGGGAGCAAAGAAGGCCCCAAGGTGAATGCTGCGGGGGACGGCCCAGGTGGCGATTGGGAGTGAGGAGGAGCCGCACAGGGGACACGGCCAGGTGCTGTTCGCACCGCGCTTGACCTGCCCTAACGAAGAGGAGGGTCCTGGCGGTTGCACGACCAAGGGGCTTATCCTGGGGCGGCCCCATCTGGTCCAGCTCTTGGGCCCTCGGCACTGCTGTCAGTTAATTGGAACTATGAGACGGGTGGCCCCGAAGCAAGCTGATAGCCTACATCCAATAGTTTTCTTCCCCGGTGCTATCGGAGACACCCACGAAGTCGTGGACAGGACGGGGCATCGTGGACCCTGCTGGAGTGGGTTTGCAAGTGGAGCTCGGACTGGGAGCTGGATCGGCATTGCCTAGTGGAGGGATTACCAGCAGATTACGAACAAAGCCCTAATTGGATAGCAGGCCGCGGTCTGGAGGGAGTGCGGCTTGAAGTGGGGAGCTGGCCCAGAGGCTGCAAGACGGTGACAGTGTGGTGCCTGGGGGAATCCGTCCGCTGGGACGCTCAGACTGAGCGATTGGCTGGCAGGCAGTCACGGAAGGAGCGACGAGGAATAGAAGTCCGCTCCTTGTACGCCAGCGGGCAGCACCACATACCTCGGTGAGTTGACACTTGCCACGGTAGGTTGGTGGCCTCGGGCGTCGCCCCCACCCTGCTGGCTACATGGGGAAACCCAAGGGGAGGATGGGAGGAGCGACCCCTGAGCGCGAAGAAGATGAAAACATGCCGAAGGATCAGGGGGCACCCGCTCAGGGGCTGACGGGATGCAACAGCAGCAAGTGGATCGGATCCTGCAAGCCATAACGGATACGAGGGAGGCACTGCAGAAGGACATAGCCCATGTGGCACAGGGGTTGGGCCTGCTCCGGGCGGATCATGCCAAGCTGGCGGGCAGAGTGATGCAAACGGAAACCGCATTGGAGCTACTAGCGCCTGCCCAGAAAGAGATGGAAGATGTGCAACACCGGCTGCGGACATTGGAACGGCGGGCCGAAGACGCGGAAGGCCGAAACCGCAGGAACAATGTTCGGGTGATGGGACTGCCCGAAGGAGTGGAGGGTGATAATATGGTGGACTATTTGGAAAGCTGGTTGAGGCGGGAGGTAGCACCCGAAGGGCTGATGTCATTCTACACGTTGGAACGTGCACACAGGGTGCCCTCACGGCCGCTGGCGCCCGGTCGCCCTCCCCGGCCGGTTGTGGCTCGGCTGCTCCATTATAAGGACAGGGATATTCTATTACACAAAGCGCGCAGCTCCGGCCCCTACACAGTGGGCAACAGCAAAGTGATGCTTTTTCCTGACTATACGTTGGAAGTTCAACGCCGCCGTACCTCCTTTCTGGAAGTTAAGAGGGCGCTCCGAGCGGAGGGCATACAATATTCATTGATGTTCCCGGCGCGTCTCAAGGTTGCCCTAGACGGCAAAACGATCTTTCATGATAACCCAGAAGACGCTTGGACATGGCTGGAGATGTATAAAGCGGGAACAGGGGGAGCGGGCCGCCCTGCGGGGAGCGGCAGGGGAGCCACAGCCGCGCCGATCACGGAGGATCCGGCGACATAGATCAGCGGCACGGAAGCCATCTGAGTCACAGACAGAGAAGGAACGCATCGCCGCCCTGCAGGCGGTCACGTCTATGTCACAGGAACAGGGGCCGGCGTCATTGGCAGCTACAGGGTCGGAGAAGGGATCGCAACAGTCGGACTCGGAAGAATCGGAGGCGGGCAGTGTTCGGCTGCCGCATGTGACTGCCGGGACAGCTGATGAGATCGTGGATGCCTGAGATGGTGGCAGACCCGAGACATTTGGAAGGTTTGGCTGGGGGTGGGAAGGTACGCTGCAGGCGCATATCCTGCTGGTCCTGGGGTGCGCACAGAAGGGGGGAAGGGGGAGTGATCGACCAGATAATGGATAGTCACAGTTGCCCTACATTATCGCAGCCCCAGAGGGGGCCGGCCACCATTATCAGGGTCTGGCGCCTATGAGGAAGGCGTGTACTGGGCGTCTGCCCCTGAAGGCCCGGGCCATCCCCCGAGTTTGTGCGGGAATAGCTCTTAGGGTTTGCTGCAAGAGCAGTTACATAATAAGTTTGGATGGGTACTAACGTTGTAGCGCCTGTTCTGGGGAGGGGGAGTTGGGGGGGATGTAGGGGATTGTTTAGGGTAGTTAGAGCCACCGGTGTGTCAGGAAGCGGGGAGAGGGAGAAGGGGAGCCGCAGGATTGATTTATGGGAGGGTTAACTAATCTGAAGTGCATGACTTGGAATGTGTGAGGGATCCACACAATGCAGCGGCGACATAAGGTGCACGCATACTTAGTGCGGAGAGGGGCACATATCTCCCTACTCCAAGAAACGCTCATTAACAGGGAGGAGGGGTTGGCCCTAAAACGGAGATGGAGAGGGCAGCTCTACTATACGACCTACTCAGCGTTCGCCAGGGGGGCATTGATCTGGATACGGGCGGGGGTTCCCTTTCAAATGACGCAGCATCATTCAGATCCGGAGGACAGGTTTGTATTAGTGAGGGGCCGCCTTAATGGGATAGACGTAACACTGTGTAGCATGTATGCTCCCAATGTTGATCAGGTCTCCTTCCTAGATCGGCTGTCCCGGAGTATAGCGCCGCACATGACGAGCTCGGTATTGATAGGAGGGGACTTCAATATGCTGACAGACGTAGAGAAGGATAGATCCTACCCGCCGCTGCCCGGCGCACCTGCTCATTGACTCTCCAAAACGAGACGAGCATGGCAAACTAATTGGGGGCTGATAGATGCCTGGCGAGCACAGCATCCGGAGGAACGAGACTACTCCTATTACTCTGGTCTTCATGACCTCCATGTGCGGCTCGATGCCCTTTTGTGTACTCCGGAGGTGCACGCCAAGGTAACCCATAGCGAGTACCTGGCCAGAACGATATCGGATCACAGCCCGCTTTTACTTCAGCTACAATGGAACCGGGAAAGGACGTCCATCCCGACATGGCGAATGCGACCGGAGGTGCTAGACGACCCGGTATTTAGAATGGAACTATGGGAATCTATCACACAATACTTTCAGGATAACGCCGGCACGGCGTCGACGCTCGCAGGGGAGTGGGACGCGTTTAAGGTTGTGATCCGTGGAACGTGCATTGCTAAAGTGGTTGGGGTAAGGAAAACGTTGTTACAGGATATAGAGGAGACGGATAATCGCTTACGGCAGGTGGAGAAAGCACATCACGACAACGCTGAATTGCAGGGGGGCGGTCCACGAGGCTAGGGAAGCAGTAGCGATACAGGTGGAGCGACTCCGAGCCTTTGACTATCGGCAATATCAAACAAGGGTACATGCAGAGGGAGACAAGACGGGGGCGCTGTTAGCGTGGTTGGCCAGTCCCAATCCTAGGGGATCGCCGATAATGGGGTTGAAGACGACAGAGGATGAAGTGACATATACGCAACAGGGAATAAATGGAGTGTTTCGGGACTACTACGCTGAACTCTACCATAGCCAGCTGCAAGAAGGGGAGGATGAGATAGGGGACTATCTGGCGGCTCTGACTCTTCCCGCACTATCGCAGGAGCAGGCCAATTAACTGGGGCGGGACATCACACTTGGAGAAATTCGGGGAGCAATTAAGCACATGGCGCGGGGCAAAATGCCTGGGGTGGATGGCCTCCCGGTAGAGTTCTATGCTGCGTACGTGGCTCTCTTAGCTCCTAGATTGCTGGAGGTTTATCGGGAGGCGCAGAAGCTGGGTAGCCTCCCGGTTACAACTAGAGAAGCTATAATAATACAGTTATTAAAGCCTGGCAGGGATTCACTAGATAAGACGGCATATCGTCCCCTCTCAATGCTGACAACGGACTATAAAATTTTAAGCAGGGTTCTAGCGACTCGACTTATGCCCCATATGACGCACCTGATACACCCAGACCAGGCGGGGTTCATCCCCACACGGAGCACGGCGGCTAATATACGGCGATTGCTTCGTATACTGGAATCAAGGGATCAATTGCCACACGCCGCGGCGCTCCTTTCAATTGATATCGAGAAGGCGTTCGATAGCCTGGAGTGGCCATACCTGTTCCTGGTGATGAAAAGGATGGGTCTGGGGGACGCTTACATAGGATGGACCAGAATACTTTATAAATTGGCGACGGTGCGAGCGCGGACAGGTATGACAATATCTTCCACGTGTTATGTGGAGCGGGGGACGAGGCAGGGGTGCTCATTGTCCCCTCTGTTGTTCGCCCTCGCGATGGAACCATTGGCGGGGCATGCGAGATCGGGAGGGTATTACGCAGGGCTAGAGCTTCGGGGCGACATGCAGTACATTTCCCTCTATGCGGACGATCTCCTTATGTTCTTGGCAGACACAGGGGAAGGACTGCCGGGAGCGACAGTACTCCTACGAACCTTCGGGGCGATGTCAGGACTCAGGGTGAATTGGGCAAAGACCTGCTTGTTCCCGGTCCGACAGACAGAAGACTGCCCGGACCAGACGGGCGATGTCCGATGGGAACCCTGGTGCCTGCCTTATCTTGGGACAAAAATATATCACACGCAGGAGGATCTCCTAGAGGGAAACGTGGGAAGGGCACTGTAGGAAAGTGGCCCTGTATATACTGAACCAAAGTAAGGTTCAGGGTGCGCAGGATCCACAATCCCCAGAGGTTTGGCAGAGGCTAAAGTTAGATGTAACCTTACTCTCTAAAGTGGTAGCTTGGTCGAGCAGTAAGGCAGTATCAGAGGACAGTGTAAGGCATTTGTTGTACACACTCAGCAAATGAAGCCACACACTCAAGAACTGAACTCTAGGCCAATGGTTTGTGTATAAAAAATTATATACTTGTTTTATTTTAGAACCCACAAGAGGTATTGCAATATGCTTTCTCAGGATGAGATGCTTTGGTTAATCACTTTACAAATAGGCAATAGACTTTTTGATGGTAGTAATCACAGTTGGTGCAAGAGGCAACGCAGGGTCAAATACAATGCAACATTGTGATTAATTACAATTAATTACTTTGTAGATTACTTTTCTAACCACAGGACTGGATCCTGGATTCAGTCCTGGGACACTTCCTGTAAACAGGTAAGAAAAAGCGTTTTGGTTATTGTAGTGATTTTTGAGGAATATTACTGTATTTCAAAAGTTGACACTTAGAAACTTTTCTGGGTAAAATTACCAATGTTATCCTATGGAAGGAAATGCAGTTTGCAAGCAAAGCAGGTTTACGTTACTTTTGTAATCCAGTGCTGGGTTCTCTGGTTCAGCACTGGGGTATCTATCTAAAACAGGCAAGTAATTACGTTTGTATCATTGGCACGATTTTTAAAGAATATTGGTAAAATGCAGAAATCGACACTTAGAAACTTTTTCAACAAAAGCAGGCAATGATATCCTATGAGAGGAATTTCGAGTTACTGGTAAGTACGGTAAAAATTACTTTTCATGGTTGGTACTAGACTAAAAGAGGCAGTACTGACGTCTCTCCTGATAGCAGGTGAGTAGTTCGGAATTCGCTACTGTTGTGATTTTTAAACAATATTTTAGTATTTCAAAAGTAGACACTTAGAAGAAATTTCACAGAAAACCAGTCAATGGATCCCTATGGAAGAAAATGGAGTTAGCGGTAAGTAACGTTGTGATTACTTTTTAGGGCCAGTGTTGGGCACCCCGGTCCAGCAATGGGGCCTCTTCTAATACCAGGTGAGTATTTTCGTTTTCGTGACTCGGTTGATTTTAGGTGAATATTTTAAAGTTTCAAATCTCCACACTTAGAAGAAATTCCAGGTGGGAGCCAGTCAGTGTTACCCTTTGGAAGAAAAGTGAGTTATCGGTCTTTGGGTAAGTACTCGACTGGCAGAGTTAAGGTTCTGGGCATAGACTCAGGGGTCCCCAGTATCAGGTAAGTACAGTTGTTACACCCTCAGCGGCACAGGGGCGGCCGGGTGCAGAGTGAGTAGGCCCAATGTTATCCTATGGCAGGCAGGGGGCTCGGGTTGGTGGCTGCTGGGAGCAGGCCACGCGGCTGTGGGAGCTGGGCTCCTGGTCACTTGCTCAGGGCAAATGGGGAAGTAGGTTAGGGTAGAGGTTGCACTTCCAGGGGCACTCGGGCGGCTGGGTGCAGGGTGCTTTGAGCCGTCGGGCGCTCAATGTTAACCAATGGAGATCTTGGACGGTGAAAAAGGCTGCAGGCTCGGGGACGGTGACTCTTCAGGGGCGACCAACACTTCGGGAGGTAAGTTGGGGTCTTGGAGGATAGGTAGACACCCAGGAGTTGGGCACAGGGGCCGTGGGGCGCCGGGTGCAGGGGTGTCTTTGAGGTAGGGACATCTTACCCCTGCTGGTCGCGGTTGGAGGGGTCCCTTGTCCTGAGGCTGCAGGCGTCGTCTGGGTCGTCGAGGAGGGTACTTGGGCACTGGATTCCAGGTCAGAATCGCCGGGGGGACGTCCTCAAAGTCTTTGTTCACTCAAGAACAGGCTGGGCTCGGCGGGTGCAGTGTGTGCAGGTTTCGCGGTTCCGTGCCAGGGCCGGGTCTTTGTAGTTTGTTTCTTTTGAACAGTACCACTGCTCGTGGGAGTCCCTGGGTTGAAGGCTGTGGCACAGAAGTCAGGTCCTCCGGGGTTTTTGAGGGGGCTGAGGCCGGGTTCCGCAGGAGCAGGTTCAGAGGTCGACAGGCCGGTAGGGCTGGGGCCAAGTCAGTTGTCGTCGCCTCCTTGTTAGCAGCTGCACGGCTGGTCTTCTTGCTTCGTCTTCTCTTCTTGTTAACGGATTCGGGAACTGAGGAAGGAAGGTTCAGGGAGCCCCTAAATACTAAATTTAGGGGTGGTTACAGGTAGGTAAGGGCAGGGACCAATGGGTCCCGTCCCTGGGGTGGGTACACCCCTATCCTGCCACTCTTCAGTGGGAGGGGGCAGGAGCCTGTCCCTGGTTGGCTGGGTCCCCCATCCTCAAGATGGCGGGGACTCGAGTTTGTGCTTCACCTCGCCTCCCCCACCTTAGGGGTGGAGTTGGCAGAGGTGGGCACAACCCATTTCCTGCCTCTGGTTTTCCCGCCGGTTCTCCCGCCAGAAGTGGGGGTAGAACCAGTGGGGACCAGTTTGCTGGGAGCAGCAAATGGTCTGGGGAAGCTCAAAAGGCGGCAGGCCTTTGAAGCTTCCTCTGCCCATCCTGGGGAGGAGGCTTTGGCACCTCGCCCCAGGATGTGCATTGTTTCAGGCCCCTGAGAGCTGAGGCTCTCGACCCAGGGGTCCAGAAACATGTCTGGTGGTGGCAGCCTGGGCAGCCACTCAGTCCGGACACTGGAGGTCGGGTTGGTTTCAGGGGGCATCTCTAAGATGCCCTCTGGTGTGCTTTTACATTAAATCCCACACTGGCATCAGTGGGGTTTAATGTGCTGAGAAGTTTGATACCAAACTTCTTAGTTTTCAGTGGGGCCATTATGGTGCTGTGGAGTTCGTAATGACAGACTCCCAGCACCATATACTCTTAATGGCAGCCCTGCACTTACAATGCCCAAGAATGGACTTTGGCACTGTAGGGGCACAGGGCTCATGCCTCTGTGCCCTCACCACTGGCATAGTGCACCCAGCTAGAGGGGTGGCTGACCTAGGCCAGGGCAGTGGCTTGTAGGCATGGCACACAGGGATGTGTGCCATGTCGACTCTTCACTTTTGTTCTGCACCAAGACACGCAGCCTGCAAAGGCAGTGTGTGTGTGTAGAGGTACAGGGTCCCTAAGGGTGGCACAACAAGTGCTGCAGCCCTTAGGGCCTTCCCTGGTCACAGTGCCCTGGGTACCCATGGTACCATTTACCAGGGGCTGACCTGTGGCCAGGGATGCCAATTGGGGTAGGTATCAATGCAGTTTTAGGGAAGGAACACAGGCCCTGGGTACCTGGTTGGCAGGAGCCCAGGGCACACTCAGTCAAAGCACATCAGCAATTCAGCAAAAAGTGGGGACATACCATGCAAGAAAGATGGCACTTTCTCACACAACCCCCCAAACGAAAGATGATGAGACTAACCTTGCCCTATGGAGTCTTCATTGTCTAAGTGGAAGAACCTGGAAAGGCCATCTGCATTGGCATGGGCAGTGCCAGGTCTGTGTTCCACTTCAAAGTCCATTCCCTGTAGGGAGATGGACCACCTCAACAGTTTTGGATTTTCTCCTTTCATTTGCATTAGCCACCTGAGAGGTCTGTGGTCAGTTTGAACTAGGAAGTGAGTCCCAAACAGGTAGGGCCTCAGCTTCTTCAGGGACCAAACCACAGCAAAGGCCTCCTCTCAATGGCACTCCAACGCTGCTCCCTGGGGAGAAGCCTTCTGCTTATAAAAGCAACAGGTTGGTCTTGGCCTTCATCATTGGTCTGGGGTAGGACCGCTCCTATCCCCAGCTCAGAGGCATCATCTGCACAATGAACTGCTTGGCATAATCTGGTGCTTTTAGAATTGGTGCTGAGCACATTGCTTCTTTCAGAGTGTCAAAAGCCTTTGGCAACAGACTGTCCAGTTTACTTTCTTTGGCATCTTCTTGGAGGTGAGTTCTGTGAGGGGAGTCACAATGGACCCATATCCCTTCACAAACCTCCTGTAGTACCCAGTTGTAGCGGGCTGGTAGAAAGGGGCAGGAGACAAGGCAGGGGTAGAGAAGGCTTTATTGGAATTATAACACGTCTCCTTTGTACAACCGGTTTCTTATAGGGTGCAGTGGATGTGGGTGGTTTGTCCTTGGAGTCTCGGTCCCTCGACGGGGTCCAGCCTCTCCTCATCCGGTCCGGAACGAACCAGTGTAGTCGTCAATTCGTAAGGGTCAGGATTCAAGGCGATGAGGCATAAGGAATAAACAGATACCTTGTATCAGTAAGGTGTAAAATGGTATGCAGTGAATGGGAAGGGGTGTGAGGGAGCACACGGTGCAAATGCCACGTCAAGCCTTAGTGAAGGTGAAGTGCTCAGGAAGGGTATATCGGGAGAGGGGACACCCTACGCATTCGAATCGGGTCCCTCCCTTCTTCCCCTCCAACCCGCAAAACGCTTGCGTACCTGCGAGAGCCACGCTCCTCCTGGAACGTGGCTGGGCGAACCACGGGGACGTTGGCCTCCTGGCTTGCTGACGTCTCTCGACCTCTCCGTCACCTCTCCTCTGCTTGCTTCCGTCCGCGTATCCTCGTACTAGTTCCTCTCCGGTTCCTCTTCCGCGTCTCCTCCGGTGTTGTCACACACCGGCTTCCGTGTTCCTCGGGTTCTTGTGGGCCAGGTTCCGTCGACGTCATCCCTGGGGGCGGGGCCTTCCTCGATGTCCTCCCAGTTAAAGGAGCCGCGTCCGAATCCCTCGACTCCCTCGTATCCCCGTATGTCCGGGCAGCTCCATTCGTCTTGCTGCGGTGAGAGAGGAGGGGAAACGGTGGGTGACACACTCCACCAGTCCATAGTCTGCGTTACACCCCCCTGGGCCGGACCCGCCTCGTGACACCAGTCAAGCCAAGGAATGTCCTGACTTGGGTCTGAGTTGTTGGAGCTGCCCAGTCCAGGATGGCCTGGATCTTGGGCTGTAAGGGTTGTACCTGGCCTCCACCAACCAGGTGGCCCAAGTACACCACAGTGCCCTGCCCTATCTGGCATTTGGATGCCTTGATAGATAGGCCTGCAGTTTGCAGAGCCTTTAAAACCTTCCCATGGTGGATCAGGTGATCCTGCCAGGTGGAACTGAAGACAGCAATATCATCAAGATAGGCTGCACTAAAGGATTCCAACCCAGCAAGGACTTGATTCACCAACCTCTGGAAGGTGGCAGGGGCATTCTTTAAACCAAAGGGCATAACAGTGAACTGAAAATGCCCATCAGGTGTGGAGAATGCTGTTTTCTCTTTGGCTCCTGGGGCCATGCCAATCTGCCAGTACCCTGCAGTTAAGTCAAAGGTACTCAGGTATTTGGCTGCACCCAATCTGTCTATCAGTTCATCAGCTCTTGGGATAGGGTGTGCATCTGTCTTGGTGACAGAGTTGAGACCTCTATAGTCCACACAAAACCTCATCTCTCTCTTTTCACCCTGTTGATGAGGTTTGGGGACCAGAACCACTGGGCTAGCCCAGGGGCTCTCAGAGGGCTCAATAACCCCTAGCTCCAGCATCTTGCTGACTTCAGCTCTGATGCTTTCCTTAACTTGGTCTGACTGACGATAGATCTTGTTTTTGACAGGTGCACTGTCACCAGTGTCCACATCATGGGTACACCAGTTTGTCAGACCAGGGGTCAAGGAAAAGAGCCCAGCATACTGCTGCAAGACTTGCCTGCAGTCAGTCTGCTGTTGGGCAGTGAGGGTGTCTGAAAAGACAACTCCATCTACTGACCCATCTTTTGGGCTGTGGGAGAGGAGATCAGGGAGAGGTTCACTTTCAGCTTCCTGTTCCTCATCTGTCACCATCAGCATGGTGATGTCAGCCCTGTCATTGTAGAGTTTTAGGCGGTTCACATGGATAACCCTTTTGGGTGTCCTGCTTGTGCCCAGGTCAACCAAGTAGGTGACCTCACTCTTTTTCTCTAGGATAGGGTAAGGGCCACTCCATCTGTCCTGGAGTGCCCTTGGTGCCACTGGCTCCAAAACCCATACCTGTTGCCCAGGTTGAAATTCAACCAGTGCAGCTTTTTGGTCATACCAGTGCTTCTGAAGCTCCTGGCTGGCCTCAAGATTCTTGGATGCCTTTTCCATGTACTCAGCCATTCTGGACCTTAGGCTAAGCACATAGTCCACAATGTCTTGTTTGGGTTCTTGGAGAGGTCTCTCCCAGCCCTCCTTCACAAGACAGAGTGGTCCCCTCACAGGATGGCCAAACAGAAGTTCAAAGGGTGAGAAACCTACTCCCTTCTGTGGCACTTCTCTGTAAGCGAAAAGCAGGCATGGTAGTAGGACATCCCATCTCCTTTTGAGTTTTTCAGGGAGTCCCATGATCATGCCTTTCAATGTCTTGTTGAATCTCTCAACAAGGCCATTGGTTTGTGGATGGTAGGGTGTAGTAAACTTGTACTGCACCCCACACTCCTTCCACATGTGGGTCAGGTAAGCAGACATGAAGTTGGAACCTCTGTCTGAAACCACCTCCTTAGGAATCCCTACCCTGGTGAAGACACCAATGAGGGCCTTGGCTACTGCAGGAGCTGTAGTAGTCCTAAGGGGAATAGCCTCAGGATACCTAGTGGCATGATCCACTACCACCAGTATGAACTTGTTCCCTGAGGCTGTGGGAGGTTCCAGTGGACCCACTATGTCCACACCTACCCTTTCAAAGGGAACCCCCACCACAGGTAGTGGTATCAGGGGGGCCTTTGGATGGCCACCTGTCTTGCCACTGGCTTGACAGGTAACACAGGAGCTGACAAACTCCTTCACCTTTGGTGCATCTGGGGCCAGTAAAAGTGGCTAACTAGCCTTTCCCAAGTTTTGGTTTGGCCCAGATGTCCAGCTAGGGGGATGTCATGAGCCAAAGTCAGGAGGAACTCCCTGTACTTCTGGGGCACTACCACTCTCCTGGTGGCTCCAGGATTGGGGTCTTTTGCCTCAGTGTACAGTAATCCCTCTTCCCAATAGACTCTGTGGGTACTACTGACATCTCCCTTGGCTTCTGAAACAGCTTGCTGCCTCAGGCTGTCAAGAGTGGGACAGTCTTGCTGTCCTTGGCACAGCTCTTCCCTAGAGGGTCCCCCTGGGCCCAAGAGTTCAACCTGGTAAGGGTCAAGCTCCAGGGGCTCAGTTCCCTCTGGGGTATCCAGGTTCTCTCCCTGAGGAGAGGGGTACTGTTCTTGTGGCTGTGTAGAAGCTGGTCCCCCAGTCTTCTTTCCTTTTCTCTTGGTAGGTTGGGCCATCATTTCAGGCTCCAACACTATTTCTTCACCCTGCCTTTTGCTCTGTGCTCTTGTTTTTACACACACCAATTCAGGGATGCCCAGCATGGCTGCATGGGCCTTTAGCTCAACCTCTGCCCAGGCTGAGGTTTCCAGATCATTCCCTAGCAGACATGCAGCTGGTAACTTCTGAGAGACCACTACCTGCTTCAGGCCAGTAACCCCCCAGCCTAATGTCACCATGGCCATGGGATGACTAGTGGTGACACTGTCAGCATTGGTGACTGGGTAAGTTTTCCCAATCAAGTATTGCTCAGGGGAAACCAGTGTGTCTCTCACCATAGTGACACTGGCACCTGTATCCCTCAGAGCTTCTACCCTAGTTCCATTCACCCAGGGGTATTGTAAATATTTCTTTAAGTTGGGTGGCCACACAGCTACAGTGGCAAACTCCACTTCCCCTAGTGAGACTAGACTCGCCTGAGTGTGTCCCCAGATTTGCTCAGGGCACTCTTCTGATCCCATCTGTAGACTTGCTGCCCCAGGAGTAGCTGTACTGGGTGCCTTAGGGGCTTTGTTGTGGGGGCAAGATTTATCTACAGTTAGGTGTCCTAACTTCTTACAGTTATTACACCAGGCCTTTAAGGGATCAAAGTTCTTCCCCCTATAGGGTTGAGGCACATAGGGAGTAGTTTGGGACCCACCCCCCTAGAACAGGTTTTTGGGGCCCTTTGGAAGACTCAGACTTCTTATCTTGGGGATTCTCACCACCTTTGCCCTGGGGAGGTCTGGTGACCACCTTCTTTTGGTCACCCCCAGTGGTTGTCCTTGTCACCCTAGTCTTGACCCAGTGGTCTGCCTTCTTTCCCAATTCTTGGGGAGAAATTAGACCTAGGTCTACCAAATGCTGATGCAACTTTTCATTTGTGCAGTTACTTAATATATGTTCCTTCATGAACAAATTGTACAATCCAGTAAAATCCTGCACACCATGTCCAGCTAACCAACCATCCAGTGTCTTTACTGAGAAGTCCACGAAGTCAATCCAGGACTGGGTCTGGGTTTTTTGAGCCCCCTGAATCTAATTCTATACTCCTCAGTAGTGAATCCAAATCCCTCAATCAGAGTCTTCCTCATGAGGTCATAGGACCCTGCATCTGGCCCAGAGAGGGTCAGAAGCCTGTCTCTGCAGTTACCAGAGAACAGTTCCTACAGGAGTGCCCCCCAGAGAGGTTTCTTCACCCTTCTCATTTCACAAGCCCTCTCAAAGGCTGTGAACCATTTGGTGATGTCATCACCCTCCTCATATTTAGGGACAATCCCTTTGGGGATTTTAGGATCATAGGATTCCTCCTTATCCTTATTATTGGTATTGCTGCCACCATTGATGGGTGCTAAACCCATCTCTTTTCTTTCCTTCTCTAGAGCCAGGAGTCTGGTCTCTAGGTCCAGTCTTTTGGCCAACTTTGCTAAAAGTTGTCCTCTTCCCTGAGGCTGTCCTCCGGGTCCTCTCTGAGACCTGAACCACCTAGGTGGCCTCTAGGTCCCCAGAGGTCTATTCTTGGAGATAAGGGTGCAGGGACCCTATCTTCCCTAGGCAGTGGTGGAGGTGGGTTACCATCCCCATCCTCCTCCCTCCTTTCCTCCTCTGCTTGGTCATCACCATGCTCAGAGGGGTGGGCCTTAGCATACTCAGCCAGGAGCTCCTGGAGCCCTTGTTTGGTTGGATGCTGGCCCATTGGTATATCTTTAAGTTTGCATAAGGACCTTATCTCTTTGAAAGACAAATGAAGATAAGGGGTGAGGTCGAGCTCCTCAACCAGTTCCTGTATGTCATTATTATCTTCACTAATAGCTGGGTTCTTGTCTTGAGACATTTTAACAAAAAGTTATAACCCCTCTACCCTTGACTATAGTGACTTTTTATTTTCTAAGATGCTAAAGGGACTTAAGCAAGGCCCTAACAAGACTTTTAGTAATTTGGTAAAAAAAAGAAAAAAAATGCCAATTTAAAAAAATCAGAATTCTAAAGGCAATTTAAGAGTTCTGTCGTGTGATCAGATGGTAACCAAGTAGTCCAACAAATGCAAGTTTGTATCCCACCGCTGATCCACCAATGTAGGAAAGTGGCTCTGTATATACTGAACCAAAGTAAGGTTCAGGGTGCACAGGATCCACAATCCCCAGAGGTTTGGCAGAGGCTAAAGTTAGATGTAACCTTACTCTCTAAAGTGGTAGCTTGGTCGAGCAGTAAGGCAGTATCAGAGGACAGTGTAAGGCATTTGTTGTACACACTCAGTCAGCAAATGAAGCCACACACTCAAGAACTGAACTCTAGGCCAATGGTTTGTGTATAAAAAATTATATACTTGTTTTATTTTAGAACCCACAAGAGGTATTGCAATATGCTTTCTCAGGATGAGATGCTTTGGTTAATCACTTTACAAATAGGCAATAGACTTTTTGATGGTAGTAATCACAGTTGGTGCAAGAGGCAACACAGGGTCAAATACAATGCAACATTGTGATTAATTACAATTAATTACTTTGTAGATTACTTTTCTAACCACAGGACTGGATCCTGGATTCAGTCCTGGGACACTTCCTGTAAACAGGTAAGAAAAAGCGTTTTGGTTATTGTAGTGATTTTTGAGGAATATTACTGTATTTCAAAAGTTGACACTTAGAAACTTTTCTGGGTAAAATTACCAATGTTATCCTATGGAAGGAAATGCAGTTTGCAAGCAAAGCAGGTTTACGTTACTTTTGTAATCCAGTGCTGGGTTCTCTGGTTCAGCACTGGGGTATCTATCTAAAACAGGCAAGTAATTACGTTTGTATCATTGGCACGATTTTTAAAGAATATTGGTAAAATGCAGAAATCGACACTTAGAAACTTTTTCAACAAAAGCAGGCAATGATATCCTATGAGAGGAATTTCGAGTTACTGGTAAGTACGGTAAAAATTACTTTTCATGGTTGGTACTAGACTAAAAGAGGCAGTACTGACGTCTCTCCTGATAGCAGGTGAGTAGTTCGGAATTCGTTACTGTTGTGATTTTTAAACAATATTTTAGTATTTCAAAAGTAGACACTTAGAAGAAATTTCACAGAAAACCAGTCAATGGATCCCTATGGAAGAAAATGGAGTTAGCGGTAAGTAACGTTGTGATTACTTTTTAGGGCCAGTGTTGGGCACCCCGGTCCAGCACTGGGGCCTCTTCTAATACCAGGTGAGTATTTTCGTTTTCGTGACTCGGTTGATTTTAGGTGAATATTTTAAAGTTTCAAATCTCCACACTTAGAAGAAATTCCAGGTGGGAGCCAGTCAGTGTTACCCTATGGAAGAAAAGTGAGTTATCGGTCTTTGGGTAAGTACTCGACTGGCAGAGTTAAGGTTATGGGCATAGACTCAGGGGTCCCCCAGTATCAGGTAAGTACAGTTGTTACACCCTCAGCGGCACAGGGGCGGCCGGGTGCAGAGTGAGTAGGCCCAATGTTATCCTATGGCAGGCAGGGGGCCTCGGGTTGGTGGCTGCTGGGAGCAGGCCACGCGGCTGTGGGAGCTGGGCTCCTGGTCACTTGCTCAGGGCAAATGGGGAAGTAGGTTAGGGTAGAGGTTGCACTTCCAGGGGCACTCGGGCGGCTGGGTGCAGGGTGCTTTTGAGCCGTCGGGCGCTCAATGTTAACCAATGGAGATCTTGGACGGTGAAAAAAGGCTGCAGGCTCGGGGACGGTGACTCTTCAGGGGCGACCAACACTTCGGGAGGTAAGTTGGGGTCTTGGAGGATAGGTAGACACCCAGGAGTTGGGCACAGGGGGCCGTGGGGCGCCGGGTGCAGGGGTGTCTTTTGAGGTAGGGACATCTTACCCCCTGCTGGTCGCGGTTGGAGGGGTCCCTTGTCCTGAGGCTGCAGGCGTCGTCTGGGTCGTCGAGGAGGGTACTTGGGCACTGGATTCCAGGTCAGAATCGCCGGGGGGACGTCCTCAAAGTCTTTGTTCACTCAAGAACAGGCTGGGCTCGGCGGGTGCAGTGTGTGCAGGTTTCGCGGTTCCGTGCCAGGGCCGGGTCTTTTGTAGTTTGTTTCTTTTGAACAGTACCACTGCTCGTGGGAGTCCCTGGGTTGAAGGCTGTGGCACAGAAGTCAGGTCCTCCGGGGTTTTTGAGGGGGCTGAGGCCGGGGTTCCGCAGGAGCAGGTTCAGAGGTCGACAGGCCGGTAGGGCTGGGGCCAAGTCAGTTGTCGTCGCCTCCTTGTTAGCAGCTGCACGGCTGGTCTTCTTGCTTCGTCTTCTCTTCTTGTTAACGGATTCGGGAACTGAGGAAGGAAGGTTCAGGGAGCCCCTAAATACTAAATTTAGGGGTGGTTACAGGTAGGTAAGGGCAGGGACCAATGGGTCCCGTCCCTGGGGTGGGTACACCCCCTATCCTGCCACTCTTCAGTGGGAGGGGGGCAGGAGCCTGTCCCTGGTTGGCTGGGTCCCCCCCATCCTCAAGATGGCGGGGACTCGAGTTTGTGCTTCACCTCGCCTCCCCCACCTTAGGGGTGGAGTTGGCAGAGGTGGGCACAACCCATTTCCTGCCTCTGGTTTTCCCGCCGGTTCTCCCGCCAGAAGTGGGGGTAGAACCAGTGGGGACCAGTTTGCTGGGAGCAGCAAATGGTCTGGGGAAGCTCAAAAGGCGGCAGGCCTTTGAAGCTTCCCCTGCCCATCCTGGGGGAGGAGGCTTTGGCACCTCGCCCCAGGATGTGCATTGTTTCAGGCCCCTGAGAGCTGAGGCTCTCGACCCAGGGGTCCAGAAACATGTCTGGTGGTGGCAGCCTGGGCAGCCACTCAGTCCGGACACTGGAGGTCGGGTTGGTTTCAGGGGGCATCTCTAAGATGCCCTCTGAGTGTGCTTTTACATTAAATCCCACACTGGCATCAGTGGGGGTTTAATGTGCTGAGAAGTTTGATACCAAACTTCTTAGTTTTCAGTGGGGCCATTATGGTGCTGTGGAGTTCGTAATGACAGACTCCCAGCACCATATACTCTTAATGGCAGCACTGCACTTACAATGCCCAAGAATGGACTTGGGCACTGTAGGGGCACAGGGCTCATGCCTCTGTGCCCTCACCACTGGCATAGTGCACCCAGCTAGAGGGGTGGCTGACCTAGGCCAGGGCAGTGGCTTGTAGGCATGGCACACAGGGATGTGTGCCATGTCGACTCTTCACTTTTGTTCTGCACCAAGACACGCAGCCTGCAAAGGCAGTGTGTGTGTGTAAAGGTACAGGGTCCCTAAGGGTGGCACAACAAGTGCTGCAGCCCTTAGGGGCCTTCCCTGGTCACAGTGCCCTGGGTACCCATGGTACCATTTACCAGGGGCTGACCTGTGGCCAGGGATGCCAATTGGGGGTAGGTATCAATGCAGTTTTAGGGAAGGAACACAGGCCCTGGGTACCTGGTTGGCAGGAGCCCAGGGCACACTCAGTCAAAGCACATCAGCAATTCAGCAAAAAGTGGGGACATACCATGCAAGAAAGATGGCACTTTCTCACACAACCCCCCCAAACGAAAGATGATGAGACTAACCTTGCCCTATGGAGTCTTCATTGTCTAAGTGGAAGAACCTGGAAAGGCCATCTGCATTGGCATGGGCAGTGCCAGGTCTGTGTTCCACTTCAAAGTCCATTCCCTGTAGGGAGATGGACCACCTCAACAGTTTTGGATTTTCTCCTTTCATTTGCATTAGCCACCTGAGAGGTCTGTGGTCAGTTTGAACTAGGAAGTGAGTCCCAAACAGGTAGGGCCTCAGCTTCTTCAGGGACCAAACCACAGCAAAGGCCTCCCTCTCAATGGCACTCCAACGCTGCTCCCTGGGGAGAAGCCTTCTGCTTATAAAAGCAACAGGTTGGTCTTGGCCTTCATCATTGGTCTGGGGTAGGACCGCTCCTATCCCCAGCTCAGAGGCATCAGTCTGCACAATGAACTGCTTGGCATAATCTGGTGCTTTTAGAATTGGTGCTGAGCACATTGCTTCTTTCAGAGTGTCAAAAGCCTTTTGGCAACAGACTGTCCAGTTTACTTTCTTTGGCATCTTCTTGGAGGTGAGTTCTGTGAGGGGAGTCACAATGGACCCATATCCCTTCACAAACCTCCTGTAGTACCCAGTTGTAGCGGGCTGGTAGAAAGGGGCAGGAGACAAGGCAGGGGTAGAGAAGGCTTTATTGGAATTATAACACGTCTCCTTTGTACAACCGGTTTCTTATAGGGTGCAGTGGATGTGGGTGGTTTGTCCTTGGAGTCTCGGTCCCTCGACGGGGTCCAGCCTCTCCTCATCCGGTCCGGAACGAACCAGTGTAGTCGTCAATTCGTAAGGGTCAGGATTCAAGGCGATGAGGCATAAGGAATAAACAGATACCTTGTATCAGTAAGGTGTAAAATGGTATGCAGTGAATGGGAAGGGGTGTGAGGGAGCACACGGTGCAAATGCCACGTCAAGCCTTAGTGAAGGTGAAGTGCTCAGGAAGGGTATATCGGGGAGAGGGGACACCCTACGCATTCGAATCGGGTCCCTCCCTTCTTCCCCTCCAACCCGCAAAACGCTTGCGTACCTGCGAGAGCCACGCTCCTCCTGGAACGTGGCTGGGCGAACCACGGGGACGTTGGCCTCCTGGCTTGCTGACGTCTCTCGACCTCTCCGTCACCTCTCCTCTGCTTGCTTCCGTCCGCGTATCCTCGTACTAGTTCCTCTCCGGTTCCTCTTCCGCGTCTCCTCCGGTGTTGTCACACACCGGCTTCCGTGTTCCTCGGGTTCTTGTGGGCCAGGTTCCGTCGACGTCATCCCTGGGGGCGGGGCCTTCCTCGATGTCCTCCCAGTTAAAGGAGCTGCGTCCGAATCCCTCGACTCCTCGTATCCCCGTATGTCCGGGCAGCTCCATTCGTCTTGCTGCGGTGAGAGAGGAGGGGAAACGGTGGGTGACACACTCCACCAGTCCATAGTCTGCGTTACACCCCCTGGGCCGGACTCCGCCTCGTGACACCAGTCAAGCCAAGGAATGCCCTGACTTGGGTCTGAGTTGTTGGAGCTGCCCAGTCCAGGATGGCCTGGATCTTGGGCTGTAAGGGTTGTACCTGGCCTCCACCAACCAGGTGGCCCAAGTACACCACAGTGCCCTGCCCTATCTGGCATTTGGATGCCTTGATAGATAGGCCTGCAGTTTGCAGAGCCTTTAAAACCTTCCCAAGGTGGATCAGGTGATCCTGCCAGGTGGAACTGAAGACAGCAATATCATCAAGATAGGCTGCACTAAAGGACTCCAACCCAGCAAGGACTTGATTCACCAACCTCTGGAAGGTGGCAGGGGCATTCTTTAAACCAAAGGGCATAACAGTGAACTGAAAATGCCCATCAGGTGTGGAGAATGCTGTTTTCTCTTTGGCTCCTGGGGCCATGCCAATCTGCCAGTACCCTGCAGTTAAGTCAAAGGTACTCAGGTATTTGGCTGCACCCAATCTGTCTATCAGTTCATCAGCTCTTGGGATAGGGTGTGCATCTGTCTTGGTGACAGAGTTGAGACCTCTATAGTCCACACAAAACCTCATCTCTCTCTTTTCACCCTGTTGATGAGGTTTGGGGACCAGAACCACTGGGCTAGCCCAGGGGCTCTCAGAGGGCTCAATAACCCCTAGCTCCAGCATCTTGCTGACTTCAGCTCTGATGCTTTCCTTAACTTGGTCTGACTGACGATAGATCTTGTTTTTGACAGGTGCACTGTCACCAGTGTCCACATCATGGGTACACCAGTTTGTCAGACCAGGGGTCAAGGAAAAGAGCCCAGCATACTGCTGCAAGACTTGCTTGCAGTCAGTCTGCTGTTGGGCAGTGAGGGTGTCTGAAAAGACAACTCCATCTACTGACCCATCTTTTGGGCTGTGGGAGAGGAGATCAGGGAGAGGTTCACTTTCAGCTTCCTGTTCCTCATCTGTCACCATCAGCATGGTGATGTCAGCCCTGTCATTGTAGAGTTTTAGGCGGTTCACATGGATAACCCTTTTGGGTGTCCTGCTTGTGCCCAGGTCAACCAAGTAGGTGACCTCACTCTTTTTCTCTAGGATAGGGTAAGGGCCACTCCATCTGTCCTGGAGTGCCCTTGGTGCCACTGGCTCCAAAACCCATACCTGTTGCCCAGGTTGAAATTCAACCAGTGCAGCTTTTTGGTCATACCAGTGCTTCTGAAGCTCCTGGCTGGCCTCAAGATTCTTGGATGCCTTTTCCATGTACTCAGCCATTCTGGACCTTAGGCTAAGCACATAGTCCACAATGTCTTGTTTGGGTTCTTGGAGAGGTCTCTCCCAGCCCTCCTTCACAAGACAGAGTGGTCCCCTCACAGGATGGCCAAACAGAAGTTCAAAGGGTGAGAAACCTACTCCCTTCTGTGGCACTTCTCTGTAAGCGAAAAGCAGGCATGGTAGTAGGACATCCCATCTCCTTTTGAGTTTTTCAGGGAGTCCCATGATCATGCCTTTCAATGTCTTGTTGAATCTCTCAACAAGGCCATTGGTTTGTGGATGGTAGGGTGTAGTAAACTTGTACTGCACCCCACACTCCTTCCACATGTGGGTCAGGTAAGCAGACATGAAGTTGGAACCTCTGTCTGAAACCACCTCCTTAGGAAACCCTACCCTGGTGAAGACACCAATGAGGGCCTTGGCTACTGCAGGAGCTGTAGTAGTCCTAAGGGGAATAGCCTCAGGATACCTAGTGGCATGATCCACTACCACCAGTATGAACTTGTTCCCTGAGGCTGTGGGAGGTTCCAGTGGACCCACTATGTCCACACCTACCCTTTCAAAGGGAACCCCCACCACAGGTAGTGGTATCAGGGGGCCTTTGGATGGCCACCTGTCTTGCCACTGGCTTGACAGGTAACACAGGAGCTGACAAACTCCTTCACCTTTTGGTGCATCTGGGGCCAGTAAAAGTGGCTAACTAGCCTTTCCCAAGTTTTGGTTTGGCCCAGATGTCCAGCTAGGGGGATGTCATGAGCCAAAGTTAGGAGGAACTCCCTGTACTTCTGGGGCACTACCACTCTCCTGGTGGCTCCAGGATTGGGGTCTTTTGCCTCAGTGTACAGTAATCCCTCTTCCCAATAGACTCTGTGGGTACTACTGACATCTCCCTTGGCTTCTGAAACAGCTTGCTGCCTCAGGCTGTCAAGAGTGGGACAGTCTTGCTGTCCTTGGCACAGCTCTTCCCTAGAGGGTCCCCCTGGGCCCAAGAGTTCAACCTGGTAAGGGTCAAGCTCCAGGGGCTCAGTTCCCTCTGGGGTATCCAGGTTCTCTCCCTGAGGAGAGGGGTACTGTTCTTGTGGCTGTGTAGAAGCTGGTCCCCCAGTCTTCTTTCCTTTTCTCTTGGTAGGTTGGGCCATCATTTCAGGCTCCAACACTATTTCTTCACCCTGCCTTTTGCTCTGTGCTCTTGTTTTTACACACACCAATTCAGGGATGCCCAGCATGGCTGCATGGGCCTTTAGCTCAACCTCTGCCCAGGCTGAGGTTTCCAGATCATTCCCTAGCAGACATGCAGCTGGTAACTTCTGAGAGACCACTACCTGCTTCAGGCCAGTAACCCCCCCAGCCTAATGTCACCATGGCCATGGGATGACTAGTGGTGACACTGTCAGCATTGGTGACTGGGTAAGTTTTCCCAATCAAGTATTGCTCAGGGGAAACCAGTGTGTCTCTCACCATAGTGACACTGGCACCTGTATCCCTCAGAGCTTCTACCCTAGTTCCATTCACCCAGGGGTATTGTAAATATTTCTTTAAGTTGGGTGGCCACACAGCTACAGTGGCAAACTCCACTTCCCCTAGTGAGACTAGACTCGCCTGAGTGTGTCCCCAGATTTGCTCAGGGCACTCTTCTGATCCCATCTGTAGACTTGCTGCCCCAGGAGTAGCTGTACTGGGTGCCTTAGGGGCTTTGTTGTGGGGGCAAGATTTATCTACAGTTAGGTGTCCTAACTTCTTACAGTTATTACACCAGGCCTTTAAGGGATCAAAGTTCTTCCCCCTATAGGGTTGAGGCACATAGGGAGTAGTTTGGGACCCACCCCCTAGAACAGGTTTTTGGGGCCCTTTGGAAGACTCAGACTTCTTATCTTGGGGATTCTCACCACCTTTGCCCTGGGGAGGTCTGGTGACCACCTTCTTTGGTCACCCCCAGTGGTTGTCCTTGTCACCCTAGTCTTGACCCAGTGGTCTGCCTTCTTTCCCAATTCTTGGGGAGAAATTAGACCTAGGTCTACCAAATGCTGATGCAACTTTTCATTTGTGCAGTTACTTAATATATGTTCCTTCATGAACAAATTGTACAATCCAGTAAAATCCTGCACACCATGTCCAGCTAACCAACCATCCAGTGTCTTTACTGAGAAGTCCACGAAGTCAATCCAGGACTGGGTCTGGGTTTTTTGAGCCCCCCTGAATCTAATTCTATACTCCTCAGTAGTGAATCCAAATCCCTCAATCAGAGTCTTCCTCATGAGGTCATAGGACCCTGCATCTGGCCCAGAGAGGGTCAGAAGCCTGTCTCTGCAGTTGCCAGAGAACAGTTCCTACAGGAGTGCCCCCCAGAGAGGTTTCTTCACCCTTCTCATTTCACAAGCCCTCTCAAAGGCTGTGAACCATTTGGTGATGTCATCACCCTCCTCATATTTAGGGACAATCCCTTTGGGGATTTTAGGATCATAGGATTCCTCCTTATCCTTATTATTGGTATTGCTGCCACCATTGATGGGTGCTAAACCCATCTCTTTTCTTTCCTTCTCTAGAGCCAGGAGTCTGGTCTCTAGGTCCAGTCTTTTGGCCAACTTTGCTAAAAAGTTGTCCTCTTCCCTGAGGCTGTCCTCCGGGTCCTCTCTGAGACCTGAACCACCTAGGTGGCCTCTAGGTCCCCAGAGGTCTATTCTTGGAGATAAGGGTGCAGGGACCCTATCTTCCCTAGGCAGTGGTGGAGGTGGGTTACCATCCCCATCCTCCTCCCTCCTTTCCTCCTCTGCTGGGTCATCACCATGCTCAGAGGGGTGGGCCTTAGCATACTCAGCCAGGAGCTCCTGGAGCCCTTGTTTGGTTGGATGCTGGCCCATTGGTATATCTTTAAGTTTGCATAAGGACCTTATCTCTTTGAAAGACAAATGAAGATAAGGGGTGAGGTCGAGCTCCTCAACCAGTTCCTGTATGTCATTATTATCTTCACTAATAGCTGGGTTCTTGTCTTGAGACATTTTAACAAAAAGTTATAACCCCTCTACCCTTGACTATAGTGACTTTTTATTTTCTAAGATGCTAAAGGGACTTAAGCAAGGCCCTAACAAGACTTTTAGTAATTTGGTAAAAAAAAAAAAAAAAATGCCAATTTAAAAAAAATCAGAATTCTAAAGGCAATTTAAGAGTTCTGTCGTGTGATCAGATGGTAACCAAGTAGTCCAACAAATGCAAGTTTGTATCCCACCGCTGATCCACCAATGTAGGAAAGTGGCTCTGTATATACTGAACCAAAGTAAGGTTCAGGGTGCACAGGATCCACAATCCCCAGAGGTTTGGCAGAGGCTAAAGTTAGATGTAACCTTACTCTCTAAAGTGGTAGCTTGGTCGAGCAGTAAGGCAGTATCAGAGGACAGTGTAAGGCATTTGTTGTACACACTCAGTCAGCAAATGAAGCCACACACTCAAGAACTGAACTCTAGGCCAATGGTTTGTGTATAAAAATTATATACTTGTTTTATTTTAGAACCCACAAGAGGTATTGCAATATGCTTTCTCAGGATGAGATGCTTTGGTTAATCACTTTACAAATAGGCAATAGACTTTTTGATGGTAGTAATCACAGTTGGTGCAAGAGGCAACACAGGGTCAAATACAATGCAACATTGAGCTCAATGGAAAATTGTGATTAATTACAATTAATTACTTTGTAGATTACTTTTCTAACCACAGGACTGGATCCTGGATTCAGTCCTGGGACACTTCCTGTAAACAGGTAAGAAAAAGCGTTTTGGTTATTGTAGTGATTTTTGAGGAATATTACTGTATTTCAAAAGTTGACACTTAGAAACTTTTCTGGGTAAAATTACCAATGTTATCCTATGGAAGGAAATGCAGTTTGCAAGCAAAGCAGGTTTACGTTACTTTTGTAATCCAGTGCTGGGTTCTCTGGTTCAGCACTGGGGTATCTATCTAAAACAGGCAAGTAATTACGTTTGTATCATTGGCACGATTTTTAAAGAATATTGGTAAAATGCAGAAATCGACACTTAGAAACTTTTTCAACAAAAGCAGGCAATGATATCCTATGAGAGGAATTTCGAGTTACTGGTAAGTACGGTAAAAATTACTTTTCATGGTTGGTACTAGACTAAAAGAGGCAGTACTGACGTCTCTCCTGATAGCAGGTGAGTAGTTCGGAATTCGTTACTGTTGTGATTTTTAAACAATATTTTAGTATTTCAAAAGTAGACACTTAGAAGAAATTTCACAGAAAACCAGTCAATGGATCCCTATGGAAGAAAATGGAGTTAGCGGTAAGTAACGTTGTGATTACTTTTTAGGGCCAGTGTTGGGCACCCCGGTCCAGCACTGGGGCCTCTTCTAATACCAGGTGAGTATTTTCGTTTTCGTGACTCGGTTGATTTTAGGTGAATATTTTAAAGTTTCAAATCTCCACACTTAGAAGAAATTCCAGGTGGGAGCCAGTCAGTGTTACCCTATGGAAGAAAAGTGAGTTATCGGTCTTTGGGTAAGTACTCGACTGGCAGAGTTAAGGTTCTGGGCATAGACTCAGGGGTCCCCCAGTATCAGGTAAGTACAGTTGTTACACCCTCAGCGGCACAGGGGCGGCCGGGTGCAGAGTGAGTAGGCCCAATGTTATCCTATGGCAGGCAGGGGGCCTCGGGTTGGTGGCTGCTGGCAAGCAGGCCACGCGGCTGTGGGAGCTGGGCTCCTGGTCACTTGCTCAGGGCAAATGGGGAAGTAGGTTAGGGTAGAGGTTGCACTTCCAGGGGCACTCGGGCGGCTGGGTGCAGGGTGCTTTTGAGCCGTCGGGCGCTCAATGTTAACCAATGGAGATCTTGGACGGTGAAAAAGGCTGCAGGCTCGGGGACGGTGACTCTTCAGGGGCGACCAACACTTCGGGAGGTAAGTTGGGGTCTTGGAGGATAGGTAGACACCCAGGAGTTGGGCACAGGGGGCCGTGGGGCGCCGGGTGCAGGGGTGTCTTTTGAGGTCGGGAAATCTTACCCCCTGCTGGTCGCGGTTGGAGGGGTCCCTTGTCCTGAGGCTGCAGGCGTCGTCTGGGTCGTCGAGGAGGGTCCTTGGGCACTGGATTCCAGGTCAGAATCGCCGGGGGACGTCCTCAAAGTCTTTGTTCACTCAAGCACAGGCTGGGCTCGGCGGGTGCAGAGTGTGCAGGTTTCGCGGTTCCGTGCCAGGGCCGGGTCTTTTGTAGTTTGTTTCTTTTGAACAGTACCACTGCTCGTGGGAGTCCCTGGGTTGAAGGCTGTGGCACAGAAGTCAGGTCCTCCGGGGTTTTTGAGGTGGCTGAGGCCGGGGTTCCGCAGGAGCAGGTTCAGAGGTCGACAGGCCGGTAGGGCTGGGGCCAAGTCAGTTGTCGTCGCCTCCTTGTTAGCAGCTGCACGGCTGGTCTTCTTGCTTCGTCTTCTCTTCTTGTTTTCGGATTCGGGAACTGAGGAAGGAAGGTTCAGGGAGCCCCTAAATACTAAATTTAGGGGTGGTTACAGGTAGGTAAGGGCAGGGACCAATGGGTCCCGTCCCTGGGGTGGGTACACCCCCTATCCTGCCACTCTTCAGTGGGAGGGGGGCAGGAGCCTGTCCCTGGTTGGCTGGGTCCCCCCCATCCTCAAGATGGCGGGGACTCGAGTTTGTGCTTCACCTCGCCTCCCCCACCTTAGGGGTGGAGTTGGCAGAGGTGGGCACAACCCATTTCCTGCCTCTGGTTTTCCCGCCGGTTCTCCCGCCAGAAGTGGGGGTAGAACCAGTGGGGACCAGTTTGCTGGGAGCAGCAAATGGTCTGGGGAAGCTCAAAAGGCGGCAGGCCTTTGAAGCTTCCCCTGCCCATCCTGGGGGAGGAGGCTTTGGCACCTCGCCCCAGGATGTGCATTGTTTCAGGCCCCTGAGAGCTGAGGCTCTCGACCCAGGGGTCCAGAAACATGTCTGGTGGTGGCAGCCTGGGCAGCCACTCAGTCCGGACACTGGAGGTCGGGTTGGTTTCAGGGGGCATCTCTAAGATGCCCTCTGGTGTGCTTTTTACATTAAATCCCACACTGGCATCAGTGGGGGTTTAATGTGCTGAGAAGTTTGATACCAAACTTCTTAGTTTTCAGTGGGGCCATTATGGTGCTGTGGAGTTCGTAATGACAGACTCCCAGCACCATATACTCTTAATGGCAGCACTGCACTTACAATGCCCAAGAATGGACTTGGGCACTGTAGGGGCACAGGGCTCATGCCTCTGTGCCCTCACCACTGGCATAGTGCACCCAGCTAGAGGGGTGGCTGACCTAGGCCAGGGCAGTGGCTTGTAGGCATGGCACACAGGGATGTGTGCCATGTCGACTCTTCACTTTTGTTCTGCACCAAGACACGCAGCCTGCAAAGGCAGTGTGTGTGTGTAAAGGTACAGGGTCCCTAAGGGTGGCACAACAAGTGCTGCAGCCCTTAGGGGCCTTCCCTGGTCACAGTGCCCTGGGTACCCATGGTACCATTTACCAGGGGCTGACCTGTGGCCAGGGATGCCAATTGGGGGTAGGTATCAATGCAGTTTTAGGGAAGGAACACAGGCCCTGGGTACCTGGTTGGCAGGAGCCCAGGGCACACTCAGTCAAAGCACATCAGCAATTCAGCAAAAAGTGGGGGCATACCATGCAAGAAAGATGGCACTTTCTCACACAACCCCCCCCAAACGAAAGATGATGAGACTAACCTTGCCCTATGGAGTCTTCATTGTCTAAGTGGAAGAACCTGGAAAGGCCATCTGCATTGGCATGGGCAGTGCCAGGTCTGTGTTCCACTTCAAAGTCCATTCCCTGTAGGGAGATGGACCACCTCAACAGTTTTGGATTTTCTCCTTTCATTTGCATTAGCCACCTGAGAGGTCTGTGGTCAGTTTGAACTAGGAAGTGAGTCCCAAACAGGTAGGGCCTCAGCTTCTTCAGGGACCAAACCACAGCAAAGGCCTCCCTCTCAATGGCACTCCAACGCTGCTCCCTGGGGAGAAGCCTTCTGCTTATAAAAGCAACAGGTTGGTCTTGGCCTTCATCATTGGTCTGGGGTAGGACCGCTCCTATCCCCAGCTCAGAGGCATCAGTCTGCACAATGAACTGCTTGGCATAATCTGGTGCTTTTAGAATTGGTGCTGAGCACATTGCTTCTTTCAGAGTGTCAAAAGCCTTTTGGCAACAGACTGTCCAGTTTACTTTCTTTGGCATCTTCTTGGAGGTGAGTTCTGTGAGGGGAGTCACAATGGACCCATATCCCTTCACAAACCTCCTGTAGTACCCAGTTGTAGCGGGCTGGTAGAAAGGGGCAGGAGACAAGGCAGGGGTAGAGAAGGCTTTATTGGAATTATAACACGTCTCCTTTGTACAACCGGTTTCTTATAGGGTGCAGTGGATGTGGGTGGTTTGTCCTTGGAGTCTCGGTCCCTCGACAGGGTCCAGCCTCTCCTCATCCGGTCCGGAACGAACCAGTGTAGTCGTCAATTCGTAAGGGTCAGGATTCAAGGCGATGAGGCATGAGGAATAAACAGATACCTTGTATCAGTAAGGTGTAAAATGGTATGCAGTGAATGGGAAGGGGTGTGAGGGAGCACACGGTGCAAATGCCACGTCAAGCCTTAGTGAAGGTGAAGTGCTCAGGAAGGGTATATCGGGGAGAGGGGACACCCTACGCATTCGAATCGGGTCCCTTCCTTCTTCCCCTCCAACCCGCAAAACGCTTGCGTACCTGCGAGAGCCACGCTCCTCCTGGAACGTGGCTGGGTGAACCACGGGGACGTTGGCCTCCTGGCTTGCTGACGTCTCTCGACCTCTCCGTCACCTCTCCTCTGCTTGCTTCCGTCCGCGTATCCTCGTACTAGTTCCTCTCCGGTTCCTCTTCCGCGTCTCCTCCGGTGTTGTCACACACCGGCTTCCGTGTTCCTCGGGTTCTTGTGGGCCAGGTTCCGTCGACGTCATCCCTGGGGGCGGGGCCTTCCTCGATCTCCTCCCAGTTAAAGGAGCCGCGTCCGAATCCCTCGACTCCCTCGTATCCCCGTATGTTCGGGCAGCTCCATTCGTCTTGCTGCGGTGAGAGAGGAGGGGAAACGGTGGGTGACACACTCCACCAGTCCATAGTCTGCGTTACACCCCCCTGGGCCGGACCCGCCTCGTGACACCAGTCAAGCCAAGGAATGTCCTGACTTGGGTCTGAGTTGTTGGAGCTGCCCAGTCCAGGATGGCCTGGATCTTGGGCTGTAAGGGTTGTACCTGGCCTCCACCAACCAGGTGGCCCAAGTACACCACAGTGCCCTGCCCTATCTGGCATTTGGATGCCTTGATAGATAGGCCTGCAGTTTGCAGAGCCTTTAAAACCTTCCCAAGGTGGATCAGGTGATCCTGCCAGGTGGAACTGAAGACAGCAATATCATCAAGATAGGCTGCACTAAAGGATTCCAACCCAGCAAGGACTTGATTCACCAACCTCTGGAAGGTGGCAGGGGCATTCTTTAAACCAAAGGGCATAACAGTGAACTGAAAATGCCCATCAGGTGTGGAGAATGCTGTTTTCTCTTTGGCTCCTGGGGCCATGCCAATCTGCCAGTACCCTGCAGTTAAGTCAAAGGTACTCAGGTATTTGGCTGCACCCAATCTGTCTATCAGTTCATCAGCTCTTGGGATAGGGTGTGCATCTGTCTTGGTGACAGAGTTGAGACCTCTATAGTCCACACAAAACCTCATCTCTCTCTTTTCACCCTGTTGATGAGGTTTGGGGACCAGAACCACTGGGCTAGCCCAGGGGCTCTCAGAGGGCTCAATAACCCCTAGCTCCAGCATCTTGCTGACTTCAGCTCTGATGCTTTCCTGAACTTGGTCTGACTGACGATAGATCTTGTTTTTGACAGGTGCACTGTCACCAGTGTCCACATCATGGGTACACCAGTTTGTCAGACCAGGGGCCAAGGAAAAGAGCCCAGCATACTGCTGCAAGACTTGCCTGCAGTCAGTCTGCTGTTGGGCAGTGAGGGTGTCTGAAAAGACAACTCCATCTACTGACCCATCTTTTGGGCTGTGGGAGAGGAGATCAGGGAGAGGTTCACTTTCAGCTTCCTGTTCCTCATCTGTCACCATCAGCATGGTGATGTCAGCCCTGTCATTGTAGAGTTTTAGGCGGTTCACATGGATAACCCTTTTGGGTGTCCTGCTTGTGCCCAGGTCAACCAAGTAGGTGACCTCACTCTTTTTCTCTAGGATAGGGTAAGGGCCACTCCATCTGTCCTGGAGTGCCCTTGGTGCCACTGGCTCCAAAACCCATACCTGTTGCCCAGGTTGAAATTCAACCAGTGCAGCTTTTTGGTCATACCAGTGCTTCTGAAGCTCCTGGCTGGCCTCAAGATTCTTGGATGCCTTTTCCATGTACTCAGCCATTCTGGACCTTAGGCTAAGCACATAGTCCACAATGTCTTGTTTGGGTTCTTGGAGAGGTCTCTCCCAGCCCTCCTTCACAAGACAGAGTGGTCCCCTCACAGGATGGCCAAACAGAAGTTCAAAGGGTGAGAAACCTACTCCCTTCTGTGGCACTTCTCTGTAAGCGAAAAGCAGGCATGGTAGTAGGACATCCCATCTCCTTTTGAGTTTTTCAGGGAGTCCCATGATCATGCTCTTTCAATGTCTTGTTGAATCTCTCAACAAGGCCATTGGTTTGTGGATGGTAGGGTGTAGTAAACTTGTACTGCACCCCACACTCCTTCCACATGTGGGTCAGGTAAGCAGACATGAAGTTGGAACCTCTGTCTGAAACAACCTCCTTAGGAATCCCGACCCTGGTGAAGACACCAATGAGGGCCTTGGCTACTGCAGGAGCTGTAGTAGTCCTAAGGGGAATAGCCTCAGGATACCTAGTGGCATGATCCACTACCACCAGTATGAACTTGTTCCCTGAGGCTGTGGGAGGTTCCAGTGGACCCACTATGTCCACACCTACCCTTTCAAAGGGAACCCCCACCACAGGTAGTGGTATCAGGGGGCCTTTGGATGGCCACCTGTCTTGCCACTGGCTTGACAGGTAACACAGGAGCTGACAAACTCCTTCACCTTTTGGTGCATCTGGGGCCAGTAAAAGTGGCTAACTAGCCTTTCCCAAGTTTTGGTTTGGCCCAGATGTCCAGCTAGGGGGATGTCATGAGCCAAAGTTAGGAGGAACTCCCTGTACTTCTGGGGCACTACCACTCTCCTGGTGGCTCCAGGATTGGGGTCTTTTGCCTCAGTGTACAGTAATCCCTCTTCCCAATAGACTCTGTGGGTACTACTGACATCTCCCTTGGCTTCTGAAACAGCTTGCTGCCTCAGGCTGTCAAGAGTGGGACAGTCTTGCTGTCCTTGGCACAGCTCTTCCCTAGAGGGTCCCCCTGGGCCCAAGAGTTCAACCTGGTAAGGGTCAAGCTCCAGGGGCTCAGTTCCCTCTGGGGTATCCAGGTTCTCTCCCTGAGGAGAGGGGTACTGTTCTTGTGGCTGTGTAGAAGCTGGTCCCCCAGTCTTCTTTCCTTTTCTCTTGGTAGGTTGGGCCATCATTTCAGGCTCCAACACTATTTCTTCACCCTGCCTTTTGCTCTGTGCTCTTGTTTTTACACACACCAATTCAGGGATGCCCAGCATGGCTGCATGGGCCTTTAGCTCAACCTCTGCCCAGGCTGAGGTTTCCAGATCATTCCCTAGCAGACATGCAGCTGGTAACTTCTGAGAGACCACTACCTGCTTCAGGCCAGTAACCCCCCCCCAGCCTAATGTCACCATGGCCATGGGATGACTAGTGGTGACACTGTCAGCATTGGTGACTGGGTAAGTTTTTCCAATCAAGTATTGCTCAGGGGACACCAGTGTGTCCCTCACCATAGTGACACTGGCACCTGTATCCCTCAGAGCTTCTACCCTAGTTCCATTCACCCAGGGGTATTGTAAATATTTCTTTAAGTTGGGTGGCCACACAGCTACAGTGGCAAACTCCACTTCCCCTAGTGAGACTAGACTCGCCTGAGTGTGTCCCCAGATTTGCTCAGGGCACTCTTCTGATCCCATCTGTAGACTTGCTGCCCCAGGAGTAGCTGTACTGGGTGCCTTAGGGGCTTTGTTGTGGGGGCAAGATTTATCTACAGTTAGGTGTCCTAACTTCTTACAGTTATTACACCAGGCCTTTAAGGGATCAAAGTTCTTCCCCCTATAGGGTTGAGGCACATAGGGAGTAGTTTGGGACCCACCCCCTAGAACAGGTTTTTGGGGCCCTTTGGAAGACTCAGACTTCTTATCTTGGGGATTCTCACCACCTTTCCCCTGGGGAGGTCTGGTGACCACCTTCTTTGGTCACCCCCAGTGGTTGTCCTTGTCACCCTAGTCTTGACCCAGTGGTCTGCCTTCTTTCCCAATTCTTGGGGAGAAATTAGACCTAGGTCTACCAAATGCTGATGCAACTTTTCATTTGTGCAGTTACTTAATATATGTTCCTTCATGAACAAATTGTACAATCCAGTAAAATCCTGCACACCATGTCCAGCTAACCAACCATCCAGTGTCTTTACTGAGAAGTCCACGAAGTCAATCCAGGACTGGGTCTGGGTTTTTGAGCCCCCTGAATCTAATTCTATACTCCTCAGTAGTGAATCCAAATCCCTCAATCAGAGTCTTCCTCATGAGGTCATAGGACCCTGCATCTGGTCCAGAGAGGGTCAGAAGCCTGTCTCTGCAGTTGCCAGAGAACAGTACCTACAGGAGTGCCCCCCAGAGAGGTTTCTTCACCCTTCTCATTTCACAAGCTCTCTCAAAGGCTGTGAACCATTTGGTGATGTCATCACCCTCCTCATATTTAGGGACAATCCCTTTGGGGATTTTAGGATCATAGGATTTCTCCTTATCCTTATTATTGGTATTGCTGCCACCATTGATGGGTGCTAAACCCATCTCTTTTCTTTCCTTCTCTAGAGCCAGGAGTCTGGTCTCTAGGTCCAGTCTTTTGGCCAACTTTGCTAAAAAGTTGTCCTCTTCCCCGAGGCTGTCCTCCGGGTCCTCTCTGAGACCTGAACCACTTAGGTGGCCTCTAGGTCCCCAGAGGTCTATTCTTGGAGATAAGGGTGCAGGGACCCTATCTTCCCTAGGCAGTGGTGGAGGTGGGTTACCATCCCCATCCTCCTCCCTCCTTTCCTCCTCTGCTGGGTCATCACCATGCTCAGAGGGGTGGGCCTTAGCATACTCAGCCAGGAGCTCCTGGAGCCCTTGTTTGGTTGGATGCTGGCCCATTGGTATATCTTTAAGTTTGCATAAGGACCTTATCTCTTTGAAAGACAAATGAAGATAAGGGGTGAGGTCGAGCTCCTCAACCAGTTCCTGTATGTCATTATTATCTTCACTAATAGCTGGGTTCTTGTCTTGAGACATTTTAACAAAGTTATAACCCCTCTTCCCTTGACTATAGTGACTTTTTATTTTCTAAGATGCTAAAGGGACTTAAGCAAGGCCCTAACAAGACTTTTAGTAATTTGGTAAAAAAAGAAAATGCCAATTTAAAAAAATCAGAATTCTAAAGGCAATTTAAGAGTTCTGTCGTGTGATCAGATGGTAACCAAGTAGTCCAACAAATGCAAGTTTGTATCCCACCGCTGATCCACCAATGTAGGAAAGTGGCTCTGTATATACTGAACCAAAGTAAGGTTCAGGGTGCACAGGATCCACAATCCCCAGAGGTTTGGCAGAGGCTAAAGTTAGATGTAACCTTACTCTCTAAAGTGGTAGCTTGGTCGAGCAGTAAGGCAGTATCAGAGGACAGTGTAAGGCATTTGTTGTACACACTCAGTCAGCAAATGAAGCCACACACTCAAGAACTGAACTCTAGGCCAATGGTTTGTGTATAAAAAATTATATACTTGTTTTATTTTAGAACCCACAAGAGGTATTGCAATATGCTTTCTCAGGATGAGATGCTTTGGTTAATCACTTTACAAATAGGCAATAGACTTTTTGATGGTAGTAATCACAGTTGGTGCAAGAGGCAACACAGGGTCAAATACAATGCAACATTGAGCTCAATGGAAAATTGTGATTAATTACAATTAATTACTTTGTAGATTACTTTTCTAACCACAGGACTGGATCCTGGATTCAGTCCTGGGACACTTCCTGTAAACAGGTAAGAAAAAGCGTTTTGGTTATTGTAGTGATTTTTGAGGAATATTACTGTATTTCAAAAGTTGACACTTAGAAACTTTTCTGGGTAAAATTACCAATGTTATCCTATGGAAGGAAATGCAGTTTGCAAGCAAAGCAGGTTTACGTTACTTTTGTAATCCAGTGCTGGGTTCTCTGGTTCAGCACTGGGGTATCTATCTAAAACAGGCAAGTAATTACGTTTGTATCATTGGCACGATTTTTAAAGAATATTGGTAAAATGCAGAAATCGACACTTAGAAACTTTTTCAACAAAAGCAGGCAATGATATCCTATGAGAGGAATTTCGAGTTACTGGTAAGTACGGTAAAAATTACTTTTCATGGTTGGTACTAGACTAAAAGAGGCAGTACTGATGTCTCTCCTGATAGCAGGTGAGTAGTTCGGAATTCGTTACTGTTGTGATTTTTAAACAATATTTTAGTATTTCAAAAGTAGACAGAAGAAATTTCACAGAAAACCAGTCAATGGATCCCTATGGAAGAAAATGGAGTTAGCGGTAAGTAACGTTGTGATTACATTTTAGGGCCAGTGTTGGGCATCCCGGTCCAGCACTGGGGCCTCTTCTAATACCAGGTGAGTATTTTCGTTTTCGTGACTCGGTTGATTTTAGGTGAATATTTTAAAGTTTCAAATCTCCACACTTAGAAGAAATTCCAGGTGGGAGCCAGTCAGTGTTACCCTATGGAAGAAAAGTGAGTTATCGGTCTTTGGGTAAGTACTCGACTGGCAGAGTTAAGGTTCTGGGCATAGACTCAGGGGTCCCCCAGTATCAGGTAAGTACAGTTGTTACACCCTCAGCGGCACAGGGGCGGCCGGGTGCAGAGTGAGTAGGCCCAATGTTATCCAATGGCAGGCAGGGGGCCTCGGGTTGATGGCAGCTGGCAAGCAGGCCACGCGGCTGTGGGAGCTGGGCTCCTGGTCACTTGCTCAGGGCAAATGGGGAAGTAGGTTAGGGTAGAGGTTGCACTTCCAGGGGCACTCGGGCGGCTGGGTGCAGGGTGCTTTTGAGCCGTCGGGCGCTCAATGTTAACCAATGGAGATCTTGGACGGTGAAAAAAGGCTGCAGGCTCGGGGACGGTGACTCTTCAGGGGCGACCAACACTTCGGGAGGTAAGTTGGGGTCTTGGAGGATAGGTAGACACCCAGGAGTTGGGCACAGGGGGCCGTGGGGCGCCGGGTGCAGGGGTGTCTTTTGAGGTCGGGAAATCTTACCCCCTGCTGGTCGCGGTTGGAGGGGTCCCTTGTCCTGAGGCTGCAGGCGTCGTCTGGGTCGTCGAGGAGGGTCCTTGGGCACTGGATTCCAGGTCAGAATCGCCGGGAGGACGTCCTCAAAGTCTTTGTTCACTCAAGCACAGGCTGGGCTCGGCGGGTGCAGAGTGTGCAGGTTTCGCGGTTCCGTGCCAGGGCCGGGTCTTTTGTAGTTTGTTTCTCTTGAACAGTATCACTGCTCGTGGGAGTCCCTGGGTTGAAGGCTGTGGCACAGAAGTCAGGTCCTCCGGGGTTTTTGAGGTGGCTGAGGCCGGGGTTCCGCAGGAGCAGGTTCAGAGGTCGACAGGCCGGTAGGGCTGGGGCTACGTCAGTTGTCGTCGCCTCCTTGTTAGCAGCTGCACGGCTGGTCTTCTTGCTTCGTCTTCTCTTCTCTTCTTGTTTCGGATTCGGGAACTGAGGAAGGAAGGTTCAGGGAGCCCCTAAATACTAAATTTAGGGGTGGTTACAGGTAGGTAAGGGCAGGGACCAATGGGTCCCGTCCCTGGGGTGGGTACACCCCCTATCCTGCCACTCTGCAGTGGGAGGGGGGCAGGAGCCTGTCCCTGGTTGGCTGGGTCCCCCCATCCTCAAGATGGCGGGGACTCGAGTTTGTGCTTCACCTCGCCTCCCCCACCTTAGGGGTGGAGTTGGCAGAGGTGGGCACAACCCATTTCCTGCCTCTGGTTTTCCCGCCGGTTCTCCCACCAGAAGTGGGGGTAGAACCAGTGGGGACCAGTTTGCTGGGAGCAGCAAATGCTCTGGGGAAGCTCAAAAGGCGGCAGGCCTTTGAAGCTTCCCCTGCCCATCCTGGGGGAGGAGGCTTTGGCACCTCGCCCCAGGATGCGCATTGTTTCAGGCCCCTGAGAGCAGAGGCTCTCGACCCAGGGGTCCAGAAACATGTCTGGTGGTGGCAGCCTGGGCAGCCACTCAGTCCGGACACTGGAGGTCGGGTTGGTTTCAGGGGGCATCTCTAAGATGCCCTCTGGTGTGCTTTACATTAAATCCCACACTGGCATCAGTGGGGGTTTAATGTGCTGAGAAGTTTGATACCAAACTTCTTAGTTTTCAGTGGGGCCATTATGGTGCTGTGGAGTTCGTAATGACAGACTCCCAGCACCATATACTCTTAATGGCAGCACTGCACTTACAATGCCCAAGAATGGACTTGGGCACTGTAGGGGCACAGGGCTCATGCCTCTGTGCCCTCACCACTGGCATAGTGCACCCAGCTAGAGGGGTGGCTGACCTAGGCCAGGGCAGTGGCTGTAGGCATGGCACACAGGGATGTGTGCCATGTCGACTCTTCACTTTTGTTCTGCACCAAGACACGCAGCCTGCAAAGGCAGTGTGTGTGTGTAAAGGTACAGGGTCCCTAAGGGTGGCAAAACAAGTGCTGCAGCCCTTAGGGGCCTTCCCTGGTCACAGTGCCCTGGGTACCCATGGTACCATTTACCAGGGGCTGACCTGTGGCCAGGGATGCCAATTGGGGGTAGGTATCAATGCAGTTTTAGGGAAGGAACACAGGCCCTGGGTACCTGGTTGGCTGGAGCCCAGGGCACACTCAGTCAAAGCACATCAGCAATTCAGCAAAAAGTGGGGGCATACCATGCAAGAAAGATGGCACTTTCTCACAGGCACTGACTGGTATAAAGGGCAGCATGGCCTTCTGGGGCACATTGCCGCTATCGGTGGCAGGGCGCATAGCATTGCTGAAAATGGTGGTGCTCCCCCGTTTATTGTATTTCTTTAGGACATTGCCGACCTGGATTCCAAGTTCAATGTTTCAAAAACTCCGTACTCTAATGGTGGGATTTATATGGGGCGTGGGGCGTCGGCGAGTAGCGTTGGCTACCCTAATGCGATCTAGAGCAGAGGGAGATTGGGCGGTACCGGACTTAGAATTATATTATCTGGCCGCTCAAATGCAGTGGCTCACGCAGGCGATTGCTAGAGAATTTCGGGGTCCTGATGGCCCGGTAGGCAGATGGTTTCCGCGCCATGTGCTGTCGTTTATATTGCTTAATCAGCGACTGCGGGTGGGTATGTTGACGCACGAGGAGCGTGCGCTGCGGCACTGCTGGCTCCGAAGCCAGAAACGGGGAGGACTTGAGAGGCCCTATGCGCCAGAAATTCCATTGGGCATGTGTACAGCGTTACCGCATGGAGGGGATTGGACAGAGTTGGCCAGATGGGAGGACCTGGGGCTGCAGATGATTGGAGACTTCTATGAGGATGGAGTCCTCCTGCCCTTTCAGGCGTTACAGGATAGGTATGACTTGCCTAGGGGCCACAACTTGTTGCACTCCGCTCTAGTGACGGCAATACAGCGCTACTGGGGGAAAGGACTGTCTGAGCCGCAGGCTACGGCTACCTGCCAATATGTGGTAATGGCGGTGGGGACTTTTAAGGCCATCACGTGCCTTTACCGGCGATTGCTGAGTGAGGGGACGCTACCGCTGACTCGACTACAACAGAAATGGGAGGCAGATCTGGGCAGGGAAATTCCTGATCCTGACTGGGCGAAGATAGTGGAAAGAGCGTGGAAAAGCACACGCAACGCCAGATTTCAACTAATCCACCACTGCATAGGGCATACCTCACGCCGGCTCAGATTAATAAATACTTCCAGGTCGACACAGCTATGTGCCCCCGCTGCAACACTGAAGGGGCAGAACTCATGCATATATTATGGAATTGCCCGCAATTGGGAACGTACTGGGAGGACGTCATGGAGGTCCTGAGGGAGGTGACGGATAGGCAGATTGAGACGGAAATGGGGGCATGCATACTACATTGGTTCCCCCACACGACGAAGGTAACAAGTAAATTCATCGACCTTGGCTTATTGATTGCCAAGAGAGAATTGACTAGGCGATGGAAGTCCAGAAGTGCGCCCGCTAGGGAGACTTGGCAACAGGAGTTCATTAAATGGGCGAGTAGCGAGAGCACGGTTAGACTGCGGCTGGCGAAGAGAGCGAATAGTGACACAGCGCTGGACACGGCTCGGGCATGGGATGCGCTAGTTGTGCAGCTGCAGCGGCGGGCTGGGGACTCGGACGATGATCAGTCCAAAGATGTGGTGGGGCATTAGCGGGCTGTGAGCTGAGAGGGCAGGAAGAGAGATGGCCAGAAGGGGAGGCCCTAGGGAAGCATAAGGGGGGCTGAGACTAAAAGATCATCCACAGAGCTGAATGGCCCCTGGTTCCAAGGTGGGACCCCCCACAGAGAAGAGGTACATTGTAGCAGTGGACACACTTAGGACCATTTAACACACCGGTGGCAAGGGTTAGGGAGGGGGGGCAGTTCGGGGTGGGATTTAAACATAGGTCTGTATTAGTAGTATGTGCACATCGAGGGGTGAGAGGAAGGCTAGGGCAAGAAGCCACACAGCATGTTAGAACCAGCATGTCTCACGATAACTCATACGGCATGAGAGGGCTGCAAGCTCAAAGCGAAACAGACGCTGGAAGGGTGTCGTGAAGGTTGGGTAACTCATTGGCAAAACAGCTGTGCTGCATCGAATGTAACATGAATACTGTATAGTTTATATCTATGTGGGAGAAAACTAATAAAAAGCGTTTAAAAAAAAAAAAAAAAAGGGAGCGTCTGTCAGAATATAGGCATTTATCTGCATTAGTGGTGGACCTTTCGCATTTCCATTGGGGTTAAACAACGTTACTACCAGAAATAAATTGCTGGGATCTTTGTAGCAATCATAATTCCATTGTATCTTATTCGACAGTAGACAGGCCCCACACCCCCCTTTGCGTGTCCCTTCCTGGAAGGCGTTGCTTTACAGTCTAGGGTGAGAAAGTCCTTACATATCAAATCATCTGTGCACCAAGTCTCCTGGAGACACACCACATCGGCATTTAAAGTACTCAAATAAAGTAACTTCTCCCTACTATTCTTTATTCCTGCAGCATTCCAGGATATGATTTTTAATTAATTGCTAGTAGGATGCCAGCTGTGAGTGATTACTGTTAGACACACTCGACAGTGCACTGGGTAACCAGTTCCATTTGGGGCTCTCGTCTTTAGAATTCCACCTAAGGGAAAGGGAGGGGCATTCTTTAAATGACACTTGTCTACCATATTTATCGATCAAAAATGTTATTTCATTTGCTTCAGGCAAGGATCCTCCACTATCTGGAAATAATTGGGTTGGAAAAGGCCTATTGTCTAGGGCACTGTATTGAGCTTCTTCAAAAATTGGAAGAACATCAATCCCCCTACTTTGAAGGCCTTCAGACCATTTCAATGTCAAATTTACAATAATTTTAGAATTGAACATTACCCTCGATTTATGACCAACTTCAGTGGTTAAGATGGAGACTATATTTTTGTCGCTACTTTGTATAAGTTTCAAATTTTCGATCTCTGAGAAACATCTGAGCAGTGAGGCCCTTTTTAGTATGAACTCTGCATCAAAAAACAGGAATGAGGTCTAGTCTACATGTATCCATATTTCGCCAGATAGGTTCAACGCCAATTATCTCTAAATGACCTCCCATTTTAACGGAGTCAGGGAAAGGGACAGCCAAGGGGTTAAGTGCTGATGGGGAAAGTTAACGGACCCCCTTTGTTCTACTGATGTAGCTACTAAAGGCCCCTCAACTGGGGCATTAACATAATCTCCTTTGGGAACCATAATATTCAAAGGGGGTGCCTCATAAGCCACCATCAGCTCCGCTATTAATTCTCTGTCCTGAGAGTTCACCAGGTAATTTTCTGGCTCAGTATCTCGTGATGTACTTTGCAGGGGCTGTGTTAAAATCTCCGTACTAGTTATAACCTCTATGTTGTCTTCAAAGCAAATTCTCCTTTGCCTTTTTTGGGGGTATCCGCGTGTTGATTTCATCTTTTCCTTTCTTCTCCAGATGCGAGGCCCCTGAAACATCATCTTTCCCACCGCTTAGCTGGGTTTTAAAGATAGGAAATAATTCCTGATCTGTCCTTCTAGGTGAACCCTCCAAGCTTTTTACTTTTAGTGGAGTGTCAGAAATGGCTTGTATGGCTTCAGGTATAAGTTCAGGAGTCTTCTCTGACATCTCAGCTTTATTCACTAGCTTTTTACTTTGGGGATTACCATCCTCGGCATCAAAAATGGTTCGACTACCAGTATCCACATCAACACCACCAAATTCATTCTCTAATATCCCTTCCACTTGTTCAACATGGTCATTTAGGCCAATCTCCCTTTTCTGTTTACTTCTTAACAGCTCCTTTAATATTTGAGTTACTGTTTCCAACACACAGTCGGAGCCTCCTACAAATTTTTCTAGTAACTTTAAGATAGAGGATAATAGTCGTTCTAGGCATGCTAGCGAATCCGAGACTATTACCTCTTTCTTTAAGGATTGATTGGGTTGAATGTCACTAGTATCTAAATCAGGAGTCAGCGAGAGGTGAGATTGCAAGAGAGAGTTATTAAAAGGGAGTACTGCTAAATAATTTCAATCCTATAGGAGCTATTACTACTGGGGTATCTGCAATCTCCATGATCTTACTAGTATCATGAGAGATATATCTCCTGCAGAGCTCCAAATCGGGTAGGGTAAAGTCCTTATTTTGGACGTCCTCTACTAAGCAAGGACCAAGGGGCTCTTCTATGTTTACTTGTGGGGTTCTGTGTGGGTTTCCATTTGCCGTCTCTGATGATGGCAAGAAAGAACCTGGAGGTATCAAATGGGAGAGAGAGCCAATCAGACCCCCAGAACACCGTACTGGATGCTTCTGGGATTCTAATAGTTCTCCTCCCACAGACTCCGCTTCAACAGTATGCGATTTGACACCCCCAACATTAGTGACAATGTTAACATTTGTATCATCATTCCTAGACACATTACCCCTCCCCCCCCATTCCAATCAGTCGATGCATTTGTTTCTACTTGAGGATTTCTCTCCTTTTCCCAAAGGCTAAATATGTGATTTTTTCCTTTCAGCAGCATGAGTGGAGTATCCTTGTTTTGTAGGGGGTTTGATTTAGTCTTTACACAGGCTCTGCCCGCCAGCAAACGTCCTAATCTAAGTTTTCTTGCTGTCATCCTTGTTTAGATCGGCACGAAGATTGACTGCGTAGTGTACCAGCCTCAGATATACTTGGTGCAATCTTATTCCAAGTCCCTTTAATATCTGGATGTGGCAGCGGTGGACAGCCAACAAAGAAAAATTGGCCAAGTCTGAACATGAAATATGCAATAGACAACTGGGGAAAGAGTGTGCCATACGCCCCCCCCCCCCCACCCCACAGACGGAAGCAAGCCGCATCGGCCTAGCGCTGGCCGCTTCTGCACCCAACGGGAGCCGGTCTAGGCCCTAATGCCTTGCACACACCCACCCTCCTGGACTGGCCTTGTTTGTCCCTCCGTGCATTAAGAAAAACACTCCACTAAGAGCTTGTACTCCTTCGAGGCCTGCTGATTGCACTTAGAGCCACATCAACCACGCTGTTAAAAGTCGGCACCCTCACAAAAAGACATAAGCTGCTAGGCTTTTCCAAAAAGGCAGGGTGCCCAGGACCAGATGCGAGGGATCGCACAGCAGAGAGGAGAGCGCACCACAGGCCTGGCTGGGCCGCCTCCGCACTCTGCCAGCTCCGCCATGAAAAGAAGTGCTACACTGCTCCTACACCCCCTCCCAGCCCCCCCGGAAACTAGCTGAGCCAAGTCAAACAGGGGACTGTAACTGGGCGCTAGTTGCTGTTTTCTGCCATTATTATTCGTTACTGACGCCTCTGGTGGTTGCAAGTACCTAGTGCCCAAATGTCTCCTTGTATGCTCCCAGCCCTATGTGCCTCTCACCTCTTACTTTTTCTAGAGGATGAGTAGGTCCTCTGCAACAGCGACGAAGGGACAGCAAGCCCCGAGAGAGGGCAAATATCCACCAGCAATGGGCGGCGTTCACCAGCAATGGGCGTCTCCGCTCTTCACCCCCTGGACCCACCACAAAAAGAAACAAGCAGATGGGCGTCCGCTCCGTGGGTCCACGTGGCTCCGCCTCACAGTAGCCGCTTAGCAAAGACCGGCCTCGAACGGCAGGGGGGACGAAGAACCGCTAAAGTCGGGGGAGGCAGTCCAAGCACCAAACAACAAAGTTGGGAGCGCCGGTGGAGTGAGCTGCGTTTCGGTCGAGTTGCAACCTCCTGCTCCTCCCTCTGGTGAGCGTCTCTAGCGTGCATCACTCCGTCTCCGTCTCAATCTCCGATCCACAGATCTGAGGGCCTGGAGCTCCAAATGCTTGAACGCATGGACCCAGACACTGCGACCTAGACCGCTGTGTTATTTGTTCCTCAGAGGGTAAGATCCGCAACACCTGGCCCACCTGTGAAGACCTCTGCCTCTTACGTGTGCGGCTTCGTCCGGATCTGTCTCTCTGGCACCTGGTGATCTGCTGAAGGTCCCTTGACAACAGCCGGCCTCATCACTACTTGACAGCCTGGAACTGTTCAGCACCGAGCCACCCTGTGAAATATCCGCAGTTCTCACAATGGTCTGTCATTCTAGGATCATTCCGGACCTCCTAACTCCTGGACTGGCAAAAAGAGCCCCTCAGAGACAAAGAGCCATCCAAGTCCAGGTAGAATATCCAAAGCGACTTACAACGCGCATTACAGGAGAACATATTAAAAAACTAAGCACAGTCCAGTTGACACATACATTTGTAAAAGTACCACCTGAGGAGGATATTACCTGCTACGAAGGTATGATAAGACAATTGGTAGAATGCCTTAGGATAAAAATTAAAGGTGCTAAAACTGGGTTAGCAAGTAAGGAAAAACTACTTACCAATAACAAGCCATGGTTTGACGAGGATTGTCGTAAAGCAAAAGCCAGCATTAGGCAAAAGGAAAGAAGCCTAAGAGGTAGACATGATGACGAACTGCTACTTAATCTTCAGAAATTAAGGTCAAATTATAAAACAACCATTAGAGATAAAAAAAGAACCTATAAGGACAGATGCTGGGTGAGGCTATTAGAGGTAATTGAAGAAAAAAATGTGAGAGGCTTCTGGAAATTAGTACAAGAGAGCACTGGTAAAGTTTTAGGGACCTTGCTGTGCTCGGTGCCGGAGGATAAGTGGGTGGATTATTTGGAAGAAATTTATGGGAAGTGGCCAAGGGTGGAGGAAACAAAGACCATCATATGGCCAGGTGTAAGGGAAGAAGTAAAGAGCATTTCTCCCCAAGCCATATTAGGAAGATAATATACAGATTAAACCTAACTCGAGCCGCCGGCCCAGATAACTTGCCGGCTGTTATTATAAAAGCAAACCCGGAGTGGTGGTCCGAGTTTTTCGAATATGTACCAGGGGATTCTTAAAACAGGGGCTATGCCAGATAGTTGGAAAGGGGCTATTGTAAGACCTATACATAAAAAAGGCGATGTAAATTCTCCTAAAAACTACGGTTTAATAAACCTCCTGGACATAGGAGAAAAAGTATTTGCTAAAGTAATCCTGGGATTACTTAAAGAATGGACAGTTGAAAAACAGATAGTGCCCCCAGAACAGGGTGGATTTAAAGACGGACATTCGACGATTGATCACTGTTTTGCTCTCTGGTCCATCGCGCGGAAGTCGATCGAGCAGAGGGGCAATTTGTTCTGCTGCTTTGTGGACTTCCGCGCAGCATTTGATCTGGTGGACAGGGAGCAGCTGTGGGAAACCTTGCTAGGGTATAATATCCAAGGAGACTTATTGGCCTTGATTCAAGCCCTGCATACAGAAAACTGGGCCCAGATAATCTTGGATGAGAACGGAGGATTGTCCCGGAGGATCCAGATCGGTAATGGGTTGAGACAGGGGTGCGTACTTGCCCCTTGCTTTTTCCCTATTTATAGCTGATCTGCCCCGAAAACTTAGAGAGGTTAGAGGGCTAGCCCAGAATTAGGAGGAAACCATATCTCCTGTTTATTATATGCAGATGATCTGGTAATCATGGACCAGACGGAGATTGGGATACAAAGGAAATTAAACATGTTTACAGAATACTACCAAACTAAAAAATTGGTGGTAAACATGGAGAAGACCAAAATCCTACGTTTTGGAAGAAGAAAAACAAAGCTTTCCTGGTATCTGGGCATGGAAATGCTGGAAAAAGTAACAGAATATAGATATTTGGGAATGTGGTTCACGAATAGCCTGCAGTGGTATACCCATCTTGATGCATTAAAAATAAGGGCATCGGCCTCTGTAAAGGGGCTAAAAAGATGTAATAGTGTTTTTGGAGAAATGTCTGATAGACCGGTATTAAAGGCCTATTTAGCAATGGTCCCCCCACAATTTTTGTATGGTGCAGAGGTACTCTATTTAAGTGGAAAAAAGGGATGGGACAAAGAAGAGGGAAATATCCTTAAATGTTTGTTCTCGCTGCCTAGATCGTCCATGGTACAAGCAGTAAGATTAGAATTGGGAATCACCTCATGGGGTATAACCGCTTGCATGGCTTTATTGCGTTTCTGGCAGCGATTAGGATCAGGTGAGGACCAAAAATCTCACAGTGGTGTAAAAATGAAATTGCCAATAGTGTGTTGACCTGGGCAAGAGAGACCAGAGCCTCAATTATTCAAGCATATGGTGTTTTAAAGCTAAAGTTGTGCCCTCAGTACTTAGACCTAAAGATAGACAAGAAAGAACTTAGGTCATTGGGAATAGAAGCATCCCGAACCCATGATCAAGAATACCTCTTACGGAAAAGTTCAGTTGCTTTTATGGCCTCAGCATGGAAAAATGATTTACATTACCCCTATATTGACAGGTTACCTAGCTGCCTGTTAAGGCGCGAAGTGTTAAGATTGAGAATTGGGCTAAATCCCTGTTATGCGAACAATGGGGTAAAAATCTTAATGATAAATAGCAATGGAAAATGCACCTGCACTTTAGGTACTACCTGCAATATTTTACATATATTATTAGACTGTTTTAAGATTTTAGATATAAGAAGAGAGATTTTAGGCCCGATTTTAAAAAAATATGAAATTAAAAATAGGTTGCCAGCTGTAAACCTTTTAGTGGAAATGAAGAACCTAGATATAGCCTGTGCTATTGGGAAATATATAATCAAAGTGAAAGAGTTTCTTAAATGTAAAGAGCACTGATGAAATTTAGATCCTTTAAGCTACAGGGAGAATGGGTTATTAATGGATAGAAGCATTGTGTGAGACCTACTAGAAGGTCTGTGTGCCTCAATAATGGAATCGTTGATTTTATTAATTTTAAAATGATTTTTATCTTGTATTTTTATGGTTGTGAATTATAGGTTACAGAAATGTATTGTATGATTCTGACTTGCTTATTTTATGGAAATTTATGCTGCTAGTGTATACTTTTATGGTTGTAAAAAACCGAATAAAGTTTTATTGACTGACTGAACTCCTGGACTGGGTGACGTCACCTCCCGGAAGCCCGACAGCGGTAGTCTAATAACTGAATTCCTGTGGCTCCAGTAACAAGTGAGACTGCTTTGAGTTATTTGCAACTGTGCCTAATTCTTGCCTACTCTGAACAGCTGTGGGAACAACAGAGACAGAAACCTGGCCTTAGTGGAAAGGAGAGAAGCACTACAAAGAAGGGTGGTGTAGCACTTCACTATTAGAAGCAATTGTTTACAATCCTGTATCACGTTCTCATCATGTTGTGTAGTATTCAGTTTTGCTGTGTGATTAAAGTGCTTTCTTTTTCCAAAGAAGATAAGCACTTTGCTGGGCATTGTGTTATTGTGTCTGTTGTCTGTCTTTACCCCCACACTACAACCCTGAGAAGCCTGCAACTGCTCACCCTTGCTCCCCAGAGAGTTAATGGAGCAAAGGGTTGCACTTGGTAATGTTTGCAGAGTGAACGTAGGATGAACTCCAGTGGTAAACACCTTCAACTACCACAGTTATGGCCCAGTAGCCCCTATCTGCCCTGTGGCTCCACCCGGTGGTCGTTGACATGGGGCCTTTATATATGACATACCCTGACCCAGATCTGATTATGCCCTATGTCAAACATGAGTAGCTCACCCGTTCCTGTTTTGGGTCTGTTTTTATGCAGCATTCTAAAACATGCAACCTCTACTTGTCTTTGGAAAAGCACACTACACGTAACAGAAACTAGAACTGGGTAAACTACTTGCCTAAGACATGATGAAAAACATTAAAAGCTCTGAACACTGACACTCGCACAAATTATGGCTGCCAAGTAGACCTGCATCAAGTTTAATAACTTCAGCCAGAGGCCCCAAGTTTCTCGGGTCGAAGCGTGAGTACCTTAGTTTTTCCTGTGCATTCTGTAACGTGTAGTTTCGACCACCACACTATACAATGAGGACTACATGTCCCACAATGCAAAGAACTAGCACATGCTACTCATGTGTGAACATCGGAAACTTAACAGTTGTGTTTTCAGCAAATCCAGGCTTTTTAGCCAACAACACACTTTCAATGCTGTTTTAAAAAAAATACACCTTCAAAAGTAAAAGTGAAACTACAAGCGCCAAAATGCAAATGAGTCAGCTAGAAGCCAGGAATGTTCTAATATGTCACAGATAACATGGGAACACCATGCAAATACCATGCGACCACAGCTCTCAAATTTCCCAGTCCATGAGGCAGTGGGAGAAGCAATCCAGGTTTTTATTTTGCTTCTGGAGCTCGTAGTCTGGAATCTGTAACGGGATAAACAGGACCGCTAGTACCAGAGTCAGGTGAAGAACAAAACCTGACATCATCGGCTATTTACGCATGGAACTAGGAAAGAAGAGCGTCGCAACTCACAGTGGACCCTCACACATACCTACAGTGTGTGTGTGTATATATATATATCACTGGGCCCCGAGACCCTCACACACTACCTTCAACACGCACGACCCTCGCATATATCCTACTACACACGTGTCTTCACATTCCTTATAGAGGGACACCCCTACCGCACATATGGATCACGTACAAACTCCAATACAAACTGACACCCCCCCCCCAACCTGCTGCAAACACAACCCCACCCCCGCCGTGCACGCACTGCTTGTTATTTCAGAGGGGCGTTTACATACCTTATTAGAAAGACGACGCCACCCCCCACCGGCCGCGCTGCTCGAAGACCTACTCTCTCCTGTGACGTGCCTGTCTCTGTTGATCTTCGGACTCCTTTTCCGGACGTCTTACACTGTCTCGGTAAAAACTCTTTCAGTTTCACTTCTGGTGAAATCCCTCCCCCTTGGCGCGCTAGTGCCTGCTTCTCACCCGTGCTTCCTTCCGCTGCGCTTTCCCGTTCCTCCTCAAGCTCCTGTCCTTCGTTACCGAGGCATCCTTCTGTTTTCCAGACCCTGTTCTTTACCCCGTCCATTTTGCCTCCCCTATTCTCCCCTCTCTTACTCCATTGCCACATTCGTGTATCTCTTTCCACTGCATAAACCGACAAACAGTATTCCAGTCAGGCGGTTTGTTCTGAAGGGCAGCCTTTCTCTTTAGTACTGCAGGATTTAATACTCTCAAGCATCAGGTCCGACTTTGCTTCACGAAGAACGTGGTAAAACGATTGATTTATATTACCTGTTTGTTAAAGTGTTTTAGAGAGCCTACATTTTAGGAGCCGTGTTTGGACGACTATAGGCTAAGCGGCCCAGGGCTTTCACAAGGATTTCGAGAATGACATACCACAGCTAAGCAAGCTGTGACGGAGCAGGCAGTCACCGTGGACTCTTTCCTGAATGCTAAGCAAGACGCGGCATGGAGGGCTTTCTCATCACATTGACACGTTTGTGACAGAGTAGAAGTGGTGAACAAGAACATTTGTGACAGAGAAGAAGTGGTGAACAAGAGAGTTATGTGTATATGTAAAGCGCGCTATCACTCGCGAGGGTATCTTGGCGCTGAGCAGGTTTGTGTGCCTAGTCCTGCCTATGGTAGGTTGGTTAATTAAAAAGCCAGGTCTTCAGCTTCTTGTGGACTTCAAGAAGAGAGGATCGCTCTGATGTGGAGTAGGAGGCAGTTCCGAGCGTTAGGAGTGGTTTGAGAGAATGCCCGTCTTCCTGATCTGGTTCTGTGTATGAGTGGCATCCTCTCGGTCACTGAGGACGCCTCCAACGCCAAAACCAACTTCTGCAACGCCATGACCAACGTAGCCAAATGGACGAGAGACAACTGCCTCCAACTCAACTCCGACAAAACTGAAGTACTGCTCTTCAGGAAGAACACCTCCTCATGGGACCATAGCTGGTGGCCTGCAGAACTCGGACACACGCCCACACCAACCGGCAATGCACACAACCTCGGTATCATCCTCGACAGCCAACTGACCATAAAACGGCAAGTCAACACAGTCGCTTTCTCTTGCTTTCACACACTTCGCATGTTCCGCAGAATCTTCATATGGATCCCACCCAAACAACACCAGAAAGACCGTCACTCAGGCCCTCGTCACTAACCGCCTCGACCACGGCAACGCCCTCTACGCCGCATCTCAATCCAGCTCCTCACAAGACTCCAGACCATTCAGAACGCGGCAGGCTGGACCTCCCCAAACGAACATGCATCGCCGCCCACCTGAGAGATCTCCACTGGCTCCCCATCCAGAAAAGATGCCAGTTCAAGATCCTCACATACGCCTACAAAGCCCTCCACGACCTAAGACCTGCCTACCTCAACCATCGACTGAACTTCCACCAACCTGCTAGATACCTGCGCTCCTCTTCACTCGTCCTTGCACACACCGCTGCATCCATTGTGGTCGCTCCTTCTCCTACATCGCTTCCAAGACCTGGAATGACCTTCCCACCCAGCTCCGTACAGACCCCTCGCTGGCAGACTTCAGAAAGAGACTCAAGACCTGGCTCTTCGACGGAGACACACCGCTGAGAAACCCCTAAGGGTGACAGTGTTGCGCTTTACAAATGCTGTTTGATTGATTGATTGATTGTGTGCAAGCAGGAGTCGCGCAGAGCAGAGGTGTCTGGGTGGTTGGTGGAAGGAGATACAACTGTTCAGGTAGGTGGGGCCTGAGTCGTGCAGTGCGTTGAACGTGTATGTGAAGAGTTTGAATTGAGCACGTTTGTGTATCTCAAGCAAGTGGAGTTCCCCGAGATGTGTGTAATGAGAGTTCTGTGTGGGCGGTTGAGGATGAGTTAGGCTGCCGAGTTCTAGATGGTTTTCTAGTCTTCTAGTGAGTTGCATGGTGATCCCGGCATAGAAGTTCTTTCCATAGACCAACTTGCTGGGCACTGGGGCGTGAGTGACAGTTTTTCTAGAGTTGTTTGGGAGCCATTTAACAATTTTCCTAAGGATCTTCAAGGTGTGGAAGCAGGATCAAGTGACGGCTTTGACCTGTGCTGTCATGTCCAATTTGCTGTCAGTGATTATTCTGAGGTTCCTGGTATGGGGTGTGGGTGTTGGTCTGAGCACGACCATCCACCATTTGGAGTCTTATGGTGAGGTGTGCCTGCCACAGATCACTATTTCTGTCTTGTCAGTGCTGAGCTTGAGACAGTTAGCGACTTCGGTCATGCAGGCAGTTAACTTGTTTCTTGTGTTGGGGGTCTTGTCCGAGAAGGAAAATATGAGTTGCGTGACAGTGGCGTAGGAGAGGCTGCTTCTGTGTGCGCAGATCACGTTGGCCAGAGAGATCATGTATGCATTGAAGAGGGTGGGGATGAGTTATAAACCTTGAGTCTCTCTGCAAATGAGTTTGCCGTCTTCCGAGGAGTAAGGTTCCAGACTGACAGCTTGTGTTCTAACCGTTAAGAAGGAGCAGATCCAGTGGAGTGTTGGGAAAAAAAATACACATATACACTAAATGCACATCTGACCTTGCCTGGACAAGCTTTAACTGCTGTTCAGCACCAACTTGGAGGTCACTTTGTTTTTTCTGACTACCATGTTAGTTTGCTCATCAGGTTGTTCATGTCTGTATTATAATTGGCACTGTGTATAATGCACTGTGCCAATCTTGCATTTCTCTGCAGACCATATTTGGCACCAAGTTCATTTAGCAGTTCTGCTAACGTTGCATTACTGAGTGTACATATTGCCCAGAAACTAGTCAGACAGGGAAGAAGCAGGCTGAAAACACCATTGTGTGCACTGACTTCTCCATTGCTGGGCACCAAGTATAAGTATGTATGGGTCCCAACAAATATATTTCATTTTGTTCGAGCAAACTGCTGTATTGTGTGTTTCTTTCATGGCTCCTGGGAGGGTGCAAAAATATTTCCTAACAAATGGTGTCAGAAGTAGGATAGTGTGAAATATTGCACAGGTAAAGGTAAATGAGCAGAATACCTTGCCACCATGGCCTTTCAACACTTAGAATATATCCGGCAATTAAACAGGGAACTGAAGAGAAAACTGTGATTTTTCTCTGTATCAATAAATTAAATTCATAGTGGCTTATTCTTACGGAGGCTTGTAACCCATGCAGAAGAGCCTGTGCCAGAAGGGGATTTGTTTAGACCCCCCAGGAGAAGAAACCCTATAGTATATGAGCGGAGCGTCTGATTGGCAGGTTGCACCGGGACAGAGGGAAATGATTTTGAAATATTGATCAATTACTGTATTTGAATTGTAATTTGACTAATGGTGATGTGCAGATATGTTTTGTTACATTTGCGTAATGTCTGTGTTTCTTTGCGTAGCACTTAAAAGCGTCAACAGTTGTTGATATATTTATTTCTCCCTCTCTCTCGCTCTCCACTGCCTAACATTTTTACTTGTAGGTAACCTTTTTGCTGTGTTTATCTTTCAGGGTGCATGTACACATTGTGAGTAAGAAAGCACATTTCTATGAGGAAAACAATGGTAAGCCCACTAGAAAATTGTTTTAAAAGCTGGCAGGAGAGAAAAGTTCAAAAATCATCACCAGATAGCCTTGCAGATAAAGGTAAGAATATGAATTGTCTAAAATATGTTAAGTAATTTGCGTGCTAGTATGCACAGGGAGAGGGTGATTAATGAGGGGTGTAAATCTAGAAACAAGAGTTAACACAGAGTACGGCATGCCATCCACCTATGCCATGGCAGCTACTGCAATTCCGTTCACTTTCCTGCTCTTTAAAAATACCAATTTGACTTGGGACACCCTGTGGCAGTTTTCGGTTCAAACATGGTGTCTCAGTAAGATTTATGAATCCATGTGCAGGGCTGTCAATAGACGAACATTCCTTCTTGCAAAGCTGTGTCAACCTGTTTATCGACCTGTCAGCAGCTTTCGACACTGTCTCCCACCGCACTCTCGCCTCCAGACTACACGACGCCGGCATACAAGGAACCGCCCTCGACTGGATCCGTTCATTCCTCACCGGCAGAAGCCAAAGAATCAGGCTGCCACCCTTCCTCTCCGAACCCACGGAAATCAACTGCGGAGTACCCCAGGGATCATCACTGAGGCCAACCCTTTTCAACATTTACATGGCCCCCCTCGCCACCGTCATCAGACAGCACGAACTCAGCATAGTATCCTACGCCTACGACACCCAGCTCATCCTCTCCCTCACCAAGGAGCCCACCACCACCAGACTCAGCTTCCAGGAAGGAATGCAGGACCTCGCATCCTGGATGAGCAACAGCTGCCTGAAGCTCAACTCAGAGAAAACGGAAGTCTTCGTACTCGGAACCACTCCGTCAGCATGGAACAACACCTGGTGGCCCACCGCACTCTGCAGCCCTCTGACCCCCACGGACCACGCAAGAAACCTCGGCAACGTTCTCGACTCCTCCCTCTCCATGACCAAGCAGGTAAACGCCGTCGCATCCATCTGCTTCAACACCCTCCGCATCCTCCGAAAGACCTTCAAATGGATCCCTCCCGAGTCAAGGAAGACAGTCACCCACGCACTCATAACCAGCAGATTGGACTACGGAAACACCCTCTACACCGGCATCAACAAGTCTCTACTCCGCAAGCTCCAGACGATACAGAACACCGCAGCCAGACTGGTCCTCGGCATCCCCCGACATGAGCACATCAGCCAACACCTACGGAAGGGAAACGGCGTTTACAACGCTGCTGTTACCACGCAGGTAGGTAACAACGTGGTCGTTACAACGACCACGTTGTTACAACGCGTGGCTTTACATCGCAAGTTGTTTCTACGACTTGCGCTAGGTGGCGTGCAACACCAGGGAATGTGTTGGATTTTAAGTCCAACACATTCCCTGCTGTTGCGCTAACTGGAGTAGGAATAGTAATTTACATTATACTATTCCTAAGTCCAGCGCGCCATCTAGCGCAAGTCGTAGAAACGACTTGCGATGTAAAGCCACGCGTGGTAACAACACGGTCGTTGTAACGACCGTGTTGTATCCTACTGCATGGTATTTGCTCGCATAGTAACGTCATACATTCCCTACGGAAAACCCACTGGCTCCCCGTCGAGAAGAGAGTCACCTTCAAGATACTCACCCACGCCTACAAATGCCTCCACAACACAGGACCCCAATACCTCAACAAAAGAATCACCTTCCACGTACCCAAAAGAAACCTCCGCTCGACCTACATCGCCGAGACCCCGCGCATCCGCAGAACCAGAACAGGGGGAAGAGCCTTCTCCTACATCGCAGCCCAGGCCTGGAACAAGCTCCCTATCGACATCAGACTCGCCCCCTCCCTCAACACCTTCAGGAAGAATCTCAAGACCTGGCTCTTCGACTGAACGGAACTGCTGTGTCCCCCCCCCCCCCAGCTCCTTGAGACCCTCATGGGTGAGTAGTGCGCTTTAAACCCCCTGATTGATTGATTGATTGATTGATTGATTGATTAAGTTAATACAAAATGGCACAGACCAGCAAAACATACATACTTGTATAAAAAAGCCACAAGTCTTGAAATATTGTTTTGGATAGAAACAAGATGAAAGGCAGGACTTTCTTTCCTTTTTATACATTCTTTTACAATTTCTTCCCTTCGGAGCACATTGTGGTTTTGATGGTAGATAATTAGTTATTTCTAAAGGGTAAGACAAACATTTCAATGTTTCAGTAAAAAATAATGTTCGCAGCAACAAAGTTATGAACATAAAATGTAAATTCTGAATAAAGACATATTCCCGTGTAAAGCGAAAGCTTGAAGACCCTAAAACAACAGCCTACTTAGAGATAATATTTGGCTTAAAAAAATAATGATCCTCCTTCCTTAGGGGTGACAATTCTTTCTGTGCATAGTTTCAAAAGACGTTTTGCAAGTGTTGTGAATAAGTGCATTTAAAGGCAATTGGTACATTTGCATTAAATAAACTTCACATTAGACTCAAACTTAATGAAAGAAATTAAACATTTCATATAAAGAAGCAACAACAAAATTGTCAGTGATTATTATTCAATAATGACTAATGGTAAACATGGCCTATTACCACAAGTTTTTCTCAAAATACATACATGTAAATTATTATTAAATTCCATTTTACTACAATCGTTTTTGCATTTTATGATCTTTATAATGTCTAATATCACTGCTGTAAATATCAGCAATGTAACTATTTCTCATATAATTTTGCACCACTTTCTTTTCATAATGCACTAAGATGTAAGGCAATAGCTTTTACGGAGTTGCTACTTTTTCTGTGTTATTTTCTCAACGTGTGCAACATGCATTTCTGTGTCTAAATGGGATAATATGTTGTGTACAACATAAGATGATTTTGAGCTCTAACAATGCCAATATTCCTGCATCTTAGTGACAAAATTAAAATGCAAGCTTTAGTTTCAGCGCATAGTGGCATTCTAAACTATTGGTGTTACTAGGTGCTACAGATTGCACCACACAGAAATACAAAAACAGCAACGTTTAGGTCCTACCTTTCCGAGAATATTCAGTCCTCAGTCACGCTTTTTGCCGTACAGAGCTCTGATGGGACTTTGAAATAGGTCAGACATTTGAAGCATCTGAGGACTGAGCTGAGACAGGGGATGTGAATCTACGACAACAGGTTTAAGTGTCACATGCTGAGTTCTGTATTTAGCACTAGCCCTGCTGGTAGCAAACTGGCGTCACAGGTCATTAATTAAAAAAAAAAATTATATACAGTTTTGCAAAGAAGACATAGCAACTGTGACAGTCCTTATTTTACACAAGTTGTTAGCAGTTCACTGATAAAATTGATCTTATCTAAATGATTTGAGGGAGTCACGCACAAGCGCACTAGTGCAAGCTAAAAGCAGTATTTGTAGAAAAAGTAGGCCCGAACTTTTCAGAGCCTCTTTAAAAAAATGTGTGTGATTAAAACTTTTATTGTACGGTCCCCGTTTATTGTGGTGGCTGTTAGTAACTTAGTGCTGAAGGGTAATAAAGAAAATTAACGGGGTTTGGAGGGGAAGATATTTCTTTTCAGCAGTTTTACTTCTATCTTGGTCTGCTACAGATGCTCTGTGTATGGAAGCTTGCAGCCACACGTGCAAAGAGTCTTGTGTTGTGTTAGCTATTACCGCACAGAATGAGGACAGTTTCCTAAAAGTTAAGCAAACACACACTGGAGTGGAACTTGTTCCAAATAGGCACTCCAGACCAGAGGAAAAATGTATATAATAAATGCTTGTCATTTTGGAGAGTAGTTTAACAATAACTTAATTCCTTTGATTTAGATTTCCTAAATATTCCATGTTAGAATAACATACTACAGGTATTGTACAGACAAGAACATAATCATTCCAAAGTGCTAATATATACAAATGTTAAATATAACTTAGCTCTGATAATATCTTGGGGCTTTCATGTTCTTAGATAAAATAGGGTCAAATTGATGCTAAATACATGTTAACATTTTCAGGATATCGTCATTAGTAATTTAAATACATTTAGTGAATGGAAGAACCTACTCAGTCGTTGCAATGAAATTATGGCCTTGATTCAGCCCTCTGGAACTAGATTGAACACCACATGTCTGTTCTAGGTCCGAGAACGAAAATGATTGACCCCCTTTATGGTGCATCTTGCAGTGTCAATAAAACCAAAATTAAAGAAGGAGACAGTATCTCACTGGATTGTAATTTGCTTCAGGGACCATCAGGATGCAACCAACAAGACTGACTAGAGGAAGAATTACACATTAAGTTAGGGGCAGAGCGGACATTGCTGTTTTCTTGAGGAATAATACATTTGAAGGAGATATGCAGGGTGGGGCTTACTTTACTGAACAACATTCGCAAGGGGCGCAACGTAGACAAGGATGGAAGAAAAGGATACCAGAAAGGAGACAAGAGTAGGGATCAGTGTTATTCTTTCCGATGTCAAGAGACTTACAAGAGAAACAGCACTACATGAGGAATGTTTTCCATGGAAAATAAAGGATCAGCATAGCCGAACACCCATCCTAGTGTTTCAAGATGAAGGTATCAGACATGCCCGAAGAGAATGCCATGTTTACACCTATGGTAGGAGATAAAGTGATCGATTTCTCAAATTTTATATGAATGCGCCCTTCCAATTTGCTGGGGATATACCTCCTCTGCAAAAAAAAATTGTAACTGTGCATTTTTCGATAAATGGGATTTACTTACAAATCACTTACTGTTTGCAACTTGAGTGGGGATTCTGTGTTATGTGCACCCCCTGTCTTGTCTCTCTCACTCCCTCCAACAGGTCACCAATGAACTCAGTTACAGGGGGAGATTTCTATAATGACATGTTTCAAGAACTGTTTAAATACAGCCCTGACATTGAGAGTGACTTGGTCACTCATTTAGTGCAGTTGACATTAGTACCTGAGCCTGTACACTGTACTGCAGCATTTTTCACAGGGCCAGTGCCTGAATGGTACTCCTACATGGCAGACAGACATTTGTACTGGACAATGGAGTTGCTTGAGGACACATTGTATGTAGGAAAGAAGGGTGTGTAGTGAGCATTAAATTAGGCCCACAGGAAGAGAGATTATTTTAGTGCCAGCTTCAGAACAGCACGTCTATAGCTCAAGAAATAGATTTTACCCTAAACATTTAGGCCTCATGGTCAAACACCTTCAGGACTAACAAAGAACTAAGGATGTTATATTTCCATTGGGACTTGTGTATGTGTTGAGAGATGATGAATGGTGGTGTTAGACTGCAGTTTGATAAACCTGAAGGGAATATGCTTTTACAGATGACTAAAAACAAGGTTCTAAAACTAGCGAACTGAGAGGTTTGGAAAAAAACACAAAAATGAGGCAGGACTGTTGAACAAATGCACTCCCCATAAAGTGATAATTAAAAAAAAAAAAATTATTGCTGAAAACATACTGTCTCCATAAAGTGACATCTAAGGAAAATGCTGAGTTACCTTATGAACTTGCGGTTACCTTACAGCCTGCTGTGCCTGACACCAATGCTATATTATCATCTATACCTGTAAAGGCAGAGTATTTTTCTCTCCTCTGTTTTTTCAGCATTTAAGTCCATCCACGGGTGAGGACCTCTTTGCCTTCACCCTAAAAGATACCCAGTACACTTCTTTCACTGAGAGTCCCAAGGTCAAGCCTCAGGCACTAAAGCGAGACTAGGACCACCTATACTTGGTAGGTGGTAACGTCATTGTGCAGTATGCTGATGACCTCCTTGTGGCATCTCCATCACTTGAGGCCCGTGAAAAAGACACTGTAGTTCTACTGAACAACCTTCAGGAGAGAGAACACAAAAGACTCAGTGTCAAAATTCCAGCGCTGCCAAAAGGAGGTGAGTTACCTGGGTTACGTGATATTCGAAGGTATGTCACCTGACGGAATAAAATTGATTCAGGGCATGCTGCCCCTGTCCACCAAGAAAGGAATGATGTCCTTCCTGGGGATGATGAACTACTGCCGTGAGTGGTTACCTAAATGCAGATGCTATGATGCCATCTTGAATTTGAGACACTACACTAAAAGATGCACCAAACAGCATTGTATGGACTAATGAACTTGCAAACTGTTTCAAGAGACTGAAAGAGACGAGTACTACGCCACCATTGGGGCTGCCTGACTACAAACTGCTCTCCCATCTCTATGTGTCAAAGCAAATTGGCATTGCAAATAGCGTGCTGACACAGCTGGAAAAAAAACCTGTGGGATACTAATATGTGACTTTGCCTTCAGCAGTGACTGGGTGTCGGCAGCTGTGATGGTGGAGAGGACGGCTCCCATTGTGTTGGACTATACTTTTATAGTTTAGGTGCCACATTAGGTATAGTTGTCATCTAGAGCTACACAACATTTTTCTACTGGCAGGCACACAGGTTATGAGGTCACCTTGTTGTCTAATGTTAAAATCACCATTAAAAGATGTCATACTGTTAATTTGGCAACATTATTACCTGCAATAGGTTTTTCTGATGAGACCCATAAGCATGTCTGTGTTGAGATTGTAGAAACTGGCACCACACCAAGACCAGACACCATTAGAGAAGACAGACTATGAGAAGTACACTGATGGTTTCTCCAGCAGACTGATAGACACTAATTACAGAGCAGGGCATGCTATAACAAAAGCAGACACCGTAATTGAATGTGCAGCTCTGCCACCTGGCACATCTTCCCAGCAAGCTGAGCTGTGTGCTGTAACAAGAGCAGGCATTCTAGCTGAGGGGAAACTGTTGACATTTACACTGACTCACGTTATGACTTTGGAGTTGTGCATGAGTTGGCCAGCTGTGGTAGTATCGTGGTTACATAACCGCAGCAGGGCGCCCCATTCAAAATGTCCCTTTAAGCAATACTACTACACAACAGGATAGCAGTAATAAAATGTCCACACAGGAACTAATACTAAGATAGCCAGAGGTAACGCCATGGCTGACACTGCAGCAAGAGAGAGCATGTTACAGCCAATACAGATGGTGCCTTTAATGAATAAAGGCATTCCAAAACTTCATCTCATTCAGAGACAATCGTTGCTAGCTGATGTGAAGGAAGCACAATAGTCTGCAACACCGGAAGAAGAAAAAGTGTGGATTGATGCTGGGATGTGAGCAGAATGATTCAGGATTGTGGGTCTACTGGAATGAGAGGCCTGTGGCCCCACGCAGTATGTTCGTTTTCCTTACAAGACTTGAGCATGGACCCACTGATTATTGCACAAGGAGGGATGAAGGCGCAGATACATTTTTCATCTATTCACTAGGAGGCAAATATTTGCTGGTGTGGGTGGATACATTTTCAAAATGGATGGAGATGTTTCAAATAAGGAAGACGGAGGCAGCATCGGTTGTGCGATGTTTGAGAAAAGATAGCATACACAGGTTTGGGGTTCCCCAAGCATAATTGCGACAGGGGGGACATTATGGCATGTTTGGGAATAGAGTGGACACTGCATTTCCCATACCACCCCCCAAAGTACAGGCCAGGGGGAGAGGATGAACTCCAAAATAAAAAATAGATTAGTAAAGACAACTGATGCAAAAGGCCTGGAATGGACTGATGCTCTGCCTTTAGTTCTGCACGCAATTAGGGCGAAGCCATCTAAAGCAACTCTGAAGACATAGTGAGACAAATGAAAGATGTTTCTCTTGCTTCTAGGTGGGCTGGACCACAGACGGTGAATGGACGCACTGAATGTATTAATGGAACAACATGCAGATCTGCACCACCAACGCCTGAGACGAAGGTACCAGAAATTGATGAACATCTTGTAGGAAACTGGCTCTGTATACAATATTGCCACTAGGTGGTAATACCGTGCACAGAGTCCAGGGGTTCCCCAAAAGTGTACAGGGCTCAGTGTAAAACCCAAAGTGCTCTATTAGTGGTAATGTGGGCGAGCAACCTTAGCCCTAACACAGAGGAGCGTAAGACACTTATTGCACAACAGTATCAATAATGGGCACACGACTCAAGAAGGAGATCCAGACCAATTTTAGAAAATTATACTTTGTTTGTATTTTATTTTAAGACCAAAATCTTTGTAATAAGGTAAGTACGTTTTTAATTAAAAATACTTTTCACTTTGAAAAATCGACACTTAGAAACTTTTCAAAACAGTCCAATGTTATCCTATGGGGAAAACAATTGCGGTTAAACAGGTAAGTACTGCATTTACAATCACAGTCTTCAGAGCCAAAAGTCAGCCAGGGCCAGGGGTCATGTGGGTACCAAAACTGAATATATGTCTTTACAATGCATGCTTTAGTTCGCATGCCATTACAACGCGGTCGTTACAACGACCACGTTGTTACATCGAGAACCACTACATCGCAAGTCATTACAACAACTTGCTGTAGGGGGCGCACTGGACTTAGGAATAGTATACTTTGCTATTCCTACTCCAGTTTGTGCAACAGCAGGGAAGGTGTTGGATTGTAAATCCAACACCTTCTGCCCCCTACAGCAAGTCGTTGTAACGACTTGCGATGTAATGGTTTGCGTTGTAACAACGTGGTCGTTGTAACAACCGTGTTGTAATGGCATGCGATCTAAAGCATGCATTGTAAACGCAGTCTCCCACCAAAACTGCATCACCAGCGGCACAGGGGCGGCCGGGTACAGAGGTCAAATTCGGAGTTGGGCCCAAGGCTTTCCAAAGGAGACGGGGTGCCTGGAGCCACACTGCTTGCTGGGGCCAAGTTTTGGGGGTTAGGTTAAGCACGGGGGGTGGGCACAAAGCAGCATCAAACATACACCACCAGCGGCTTAGGGGCAGCCGGGTGGAGGGTGCAATTTCGACGTCTGGCGCCCAATGCTTTTCAATGGGGATTCTTCTTTCGGCAAAGAGGCTGCCGGCATGGCTCCGGAGGTTGCAGGAGGAAGATCAACGACAGTAAAGGTACGTAGAGATGTAGGGGGTCATAGGGGCACCGTTGGTTCAGCTCACCAAGGCCCAGGGGCTTCGGGTGCAGGGGTGCCTTTCGACGTCAGAGTCTTCTTACCTGAGCCAGTCGGGGGGGGGGGGAGCCTCTGGTTTCACCTACAGGCGCCATCGTGGAGGGCAGGAGAGGAGGTCATCCAACGCTGGACACGAGGTCAGGATCGATGAGGAGACTTCACTTCACAGGTGAGCCACTCAGATGTGGGCCGTGGGCGTCCGGTGCAGAGTGGGCAGGAGACGCGGACCCGCCTGGATCTGGAGTCCTTGGAGGAGGTTTCTTCTGGACAGGTCCACGGGAGATTGGAGTCTTTTTCAAAGCAAGCTGTCCTCCCTGGGCTTTCACAGGTCACTGGCTGCAAGACAGATCGCAGGTTTGCAGAAGCTGGAGACGGGGCAGTAGGGCTGGGGCCAAGGCAGTCATCATCTTCAGTCTTCTATGCAGGGTCGTCTTCTTTCTTCTTAGGTCGTCGCAGATTTAGTTTCTAGGGAGCCACCTAAATACTAGATTTAGGGGCGTTTTAGGGGAGGAGCAGGTAGGGCCAATGGGCACCTTCACTGGGGTGGCTACACCCTCTATTATGCCACCCTCCTGCGGGAGAGGGCATAGACCTCATCTTCAAGATGGAGGGGACTGAAAGAGTGCTTAACTTTGCCTCCTCCACCAGAGGGGTGGAGTTGGCAAACGTGGGCACACCTCCTAGCCTTTCTAAGTTTTCCCACCGGTTTTCCTGCCCAAAGTGGGGGTGTAAACGAGGGGCTGCAATCTGCTGCTAGCAGCAGAGGCTGGGGTTCTCATTACAAAGGCGGCAGGCCTTTGAAGCTTCCCCCTTCGAGCACTGGCCCATCCTGGGGGAGGAGATGTGACACCTCACCCCAGAAATGCATTGTTTCTGGTCTCAGAGAGCAGGGGCTCTCCACCCAGAGGTCCAGAAAAATGTCTGGTGGTGGCTGGCTGCCTCCAGCCAGTCAGAGACCACACCAGGGTTGGTAGGTTTTCAGGGGGCACCTCAGAGGTGCCCTCTCGGTACATGTTTTAGTACATCTCACACTGGCATCAGTGTAGATTTATTACAAGGAGCTGTTTGGTACCAAACACTCCTGGGTTCAGTGAAGCCATCATGGTGCTGTGGAACTCGAGTTGTCAAGTTCCCAGCCCATGTAGTCTCTATGGCTTCCCTGGTATTTACAGTATTAAGGAATATACCCTAACACTATAGGGGCATATATGCTCATGTAGATATGCCCACACCTGGGTTATAGTACACCCTGCCTTAAGGCTGGTAAGGTCTGCTAAAGGGGTGACTTACCTTTATCTCAGGCCGTGCTAGCTGGCATGGCACACAGGCAGTGTGCCATGTCAACTTGGTAATTTTTCACCTCACAGGGGCATGCCAGCTGCAGAGGCATGGTCCTATTGAGGGGGTCATAGGGGACCCTCTTTAGTCTCCAGGCCATAGGTACCTAGTGTACTATGGACTTACAGGGGGCAGAAGTACCAATTGTGGACATGTTTTTAGGGAAAGAACACTGGCACTGGGAACCTGGACAGCAGGGACCCAGTACTCTATAGTCAAAGTTGCATCAAAAGCCAGGCAAAAAGGCGGGAGGTACTGCAACAGAACCCCATTTCCTCATACATTTGTCACCAGAGAAGCTGCGCAACACACCAGACAAGGAGAGGACAGATCAGACCATTCCTAAGAGCCACGCTCATGGCCCAACATAAAGTGTCACTGGGACTGTGACACCAACTGATGCTGTTGAATGAAGTTCGCAACAAATTCTCAAAGAAAGGTGACGGTCTACACCTGCAGGAAAATAGACTGACGAGGACAATGCAGGGCAGGTCCATGAAACCGCCTCCCAACAAGACGACTGCGGACCAGGAGAAGCAGATTACAGCACACTGCATGCCTTTACATTACTGACACTTACAGAAAGTGCCCTGGAACTGAGTGACTAAGGGACACTGTAGCAATATGCACTGCATACTGCAAACAATATTTGTTAGACACTTAGGGCTTAATTACGAGTCTGGCGTTCCACGGAGCGCCAGACTCGTAGGGGCGTAGCGGTTTCCTGACCACCCTATTACGATTAGGGCAGTCGGACCACCATTGCCGCAAGGGAACTGCTGTTCCCTGGTGGTGTTCCAGCTGTCAGGAGGCATCAATATGCTTAGCGGGACTGCCGCGGTCCCACCAAGCATAATAGGAGTTTCCTCTCAGCCATGGTTTTCATGGCTGTTCCTCCTCCATGAAAACCCTGGTGGAGAGGAAACATAGGGAGGCCTACAGTGCCCTCCTGGAGTGTATGCAGGGGGGCACATCATATGCTCCCTCTTATGCATGCATCCCAGTTCCTGCACGGCATGGACTTATCAGTTCATGCTGTGCAGGGACTGTTTTTGACTTTCCCATTGCGGGGCCCATTTTCAGGGCACGGCTGTGGGAACATCAAAAACAAAGCCCGCCAGACAGAAGGAAACTCCTAATCTGGCAGATGGGCTGACCATGGCTTTGGCGGTGCGGCGGCAGGGAGGACCCGGCGCTACACCTCCAAAGTCGTAATCAAACCCCAAGTTATGAGTATGCTGCTGTATAACCACCACTGGCTAATATCATAATGCAACAGGAAGTAGTATGCATTGAATACTAGTATATAATTTTGTCTATGTTTTTATAATGATGATCTCATCAGTGTGTATCAATGTGACAATATATACAATGCATCTAAGAACTGTGTAATGCCATCCAAAGATATATAACTTTCTTTTATATATATATATATATATATATATATATATATATATATATATAATGTGTGTCGTGTAGTTCCTACCAATCCGTAGGACCTGCACATTGTTCGGACAACATAAACTAAGGGCTAGGTGTCAAGACTGATTCCAGAAACCCCTGCAGGATATGTTGGCCTAACGACCAGCTAGCTCACAGTGCCACCATAAGCCCCCCTAACCTTACCAGGAAGCGAATGGACTGAACATGACAACCCTGAGCACTCTAGGATCGTGGAAACAGTACAGAACCTTTCGCTCAGTCACTCGTGCTTACTTATTCTCAGAGAAGTATACAGAATACACAGTGGGATGTTTTCAATATATTTATTGAACCAACGTTGTGTTTGTATAAAATACATGTGCTGAAATGATTAGGAGGCAGGAGCAAAAAGCCAGCATACCATAAATGGAATAAAAGGTTAAAACATTACTTCTAAAAGCAAGATTCCCTTTAAAATATTCGTAAAAAAGCCTGAAAGTGATTATACTGTTAAAAGCCTTAAAATGATTATACTGTTTGAAATCCTAAGCCCTCCGAATGCCATGGTGCCTGAAAAAATAAAATAAAACAAAACTGTTTTGGATAAATGTATTTTAAAAAAAGTCTAATTGTTCCCACATGGAAAAGGCTAATTATTTCATGTGTTCAGAGTGGCAGATGCAACATTGCTGTTGGCCATAACCGCAGACGACGAGGGGCACCCCGAAGCAGATTTATGGAGCAAAGGTGATTCCATACAGTTCCCACAGCAGCCGCTGAGGAAGGGACTGCATCCTATATGTGTATCGATGAGCCATCGTCCAAGTGACTAGGAGCCGAAGCATCCCAGGGTGGGTCAAGAAATGCATTCATCAGCAATGGAAGACGCTGGGGACAACAATACCCATGTGCCGTTAACGGGTCCAGCAGTACATCAACGTCCAATGGCGCAACCAATTGTGATCCTAGGCATATGTCCAATACACATTCATGGCCGCAAAGCAGGCAGTAGAATCCAGGTTGTATGCAGTTAAGCCAAACAGGACTGAAGGACAAGAACCAGTGCTCGTCCAGTTCTCAAAGTCGAAGTGTGCCAAACGTGTGAACAATGTGCTCACAGCATCGTAGCACAAGCAGTGCTGTCTCCATTCCGAATCAAACTGGGGCGTCTATTGCGGAGCAGAAAATGTTTAAATCAGTAGCAGGACAAGCGGGAGCCCTACAAAAACGATTGCCAGCATGGAGTGTATAAATGATGGAATAACTGACGATTGTTTGAAAGGTGCTAACCGGTCCAGAGCTGATACATTTAAAAAAGTGCACTAATCCCCTTGTATCAGAAACGTTAAAGATATGATTGACTAGCTCCAAAAAATGCAGTGGGGAGTTAGTGTGAAGTAGTGTCTGTATCTCAGACGAGGACCTTGCAACCTGGAGTTCAAACGTCTCTCTGGCCGAAGTTAAGGCCACATCCGGTTGAAAAAGCATGGCTTTCAGTCTGCTAAGGGAATCAAAGCATATGTTGGAAACATTTATCGAAGACCTCCGCGTTGCCTCCCTAAATTTTGCAGGCAGGTGGAAACACTACTTGTGTACAACAAGTGACTAAGGAATTAACCATCACCAGATAAGTGATGCCCCATTCCATTAAACAGTAACCTTGATCATTCAGCATCAAATGGCTCCCATTCGAGAGCAGTCTGAAAACTGGACGTATCACGGCAGCTGGGGAACCCTCCAGATAACAAGACAATTTTACAACAGAAGCATTACATTCCCCATGAAGAGAAATGTCCTTGCAGACTAAAGATCTGCTCAAAGCGTCCTGACAGTCGGAACCACTAAGGAAAACCTCTGTGTCCCCTTTTCTGCATCTAAACCTGAAAGGTAATTCCCAATACTCACGCATATAACATTTCCCTTGCGCTTCGTATCTGCCTTCCTGTTGGTATTGGAGACAATATTGGAATTGGAAGGTCGTGACCGGTAGGGTGATATAGCCATGGATAATCCAGTCTGTGGATTGTGTCTCAGCCACGGTAAAAGGTAATTGGTCTAATTTTTCAATGTGCAGCATGGTGTATTTTGTATCTCTGCGTGCCATAGTTATTTGTCTTTCTGACAGATCATATTCAGAAAATAGGCTGGTAGTGTTGATGTAACGCCACAGCACTTGGCCAGAACGTAGTGTTTGTAACGTCCAGCACAGTATTACGATTGATCGTAATTGTGACTGTCCATGTTGTAAAATAGACATGTCCTGCTGAATTATGTCGATTGCAGAAGACACAATGTTGGCCAGTGAATAAATTCTGAATGATAATGTGGTCATACCATTGTCAACCACAGCCAAAGCCTTTTCCATATTAACCCTGTCGATCTCACACAATCTCTCTGCAGCTTCCTGCTGAGAAATCTTCCATAGCTCGTTGTATATTCCATTCAAGAAGCGCCTTTGACTTGCGGTTCTGGGACCTAGGAAAAGAAATCCCTGAGATCCAGGTCATCAGAAAGAAGGAACAAGTGTTGTTTCACCTGGAAAAGTGTTGAGGCCTTTAGCCAATCAAGGCATAACTTCCCAACACTTTATGATGTCACCACCCCTGCGTGTTCTGATTGTACATAGCGTAGGTCAGGCCTGTTGATCTTAAACCCTCCCGTGTTACCCAGGAAACTAGACTGCCATTTATCTGTGTCTAGAGGCCAAACCAACCAACCCTGCTGATCGGGGTCTGATGTATTGTATGATCCTTTGCGGAGCATGGGATCTAGCTTATCCTCATTGTGTTTTGTGTATTGTGCCAATGTTCAAAACGTGCAAATGTGGGAAAGCGAGGTGTGTTCAAATCTTTCGCCTTAGCTAAACCAAGACAGGAACTCTGTTGCACGGTTTTATTCAGGAAAATCATTTGATGTGGTATGAGGCATGCTCTGAATAAGGCCTCTTGTCCCTGAACCTTCCAATCTCTTGTTCCCCATATAGACTTTGTGTCTATTGTGTCTTTCCAAAAGTCGAAACCCTGTATAGACAGTTGGGAAATAAAGGAAGCAAAGTATATCATCTTGGTGTTTGTTAGCATATTTTTCTTCGCAGGTGTAGGGGCAAGCCTATAGTAATAAGAGGTTGGGTCTAATGTGTAAAAACCAGAAAAATATGCAAACTTTTGCGCAAATGTTTTTGAAATACCTTTCGGTGGTGTTGGGCAGTGTTCCCATTGGGTGTAATTGTAAACAGCACGTGGGATACTAGCTTTTTGTCAAAAGTGGTGACCATAATGTTGATAACAGAACATGTCTACAAAATTAGACGTACCGTCATTGGAAAATGCAGCTGATTTCTCTAAATCTCAAATTATGCACAGTTTCAATCTCCCAATCATCAGAGAAAGTACTAGAGGTGATGATATCATTTAAAGACATTTTAAACAAATATGGAATTTGCTAAAGTTCAGTAGGACCATACACATCATACCATACCTGGCCCATACAATTGCTTCAGGAACTGGAACCGCTGTAATGTTCACCAGGGACAAGTCTCTTAGTTCACGGTGTGATGATTCATGTGGTTTTAGAACCAAGTTCACATGTTGGACTGTTGAGCGTTCTGGGAGATAGTGTCCATTCAGAAGTAGAAAAAAGACAGTTACCAAACCAATCCATAATAATACGAAAAGTAAGCCAACTGTAATCCATAGATGTATCCAGGGAACAATGAAGTAAGTCTTTTTCAGCCAAAGATAGAAAGCATAAACTCAAAGCTTGAATGGAAGAGGCGGTGTCGGCAGCTCAGGTTCACTTGGATCTGATGAAAAATCGTCATAATGCACAGAGTAGCAAGACGCCGTCCTGTCTATTCTTGGCAGCTCAGCATGTTTTATAGAACTGGTAGATGACTCCATCTGCAGCATGTTGACATAGACGTCGTCAATTTTCAAACTGAAATTTCTGTACTTGTTGACTACAGTTGTAGTTGTTTCAATAGGGAGAAGCATCATTTCCTTGTCGTTCACAGCTTCTTTTTGGAAAGTGGAGTCTTCAGTTATTAAAGCTTCCATCTGCACTTCCTGTACGGTAGTGAGAGGAGTGTGGCGGCTACCCAGGAGCCCACGTGGCCTACTATTGAGAATCGGCCACATAGTGTGGTTTGATCAGATCAATTGAGACAAACCTTTTGTCTCGACAGCCAGCAAGAGACTGAAGAAGGACAGTTCTGGTTCCTTCGACAGCTAGGACAGGTACAGGTGCTCTGTAGGACAGCCCGAATTCTTTTTTGTACACAATTTTCTCTCTGCCCAGGTCCCCAATCTCCGAGATCCAGGCAGGAGTTGCTGTTACTGTTTTCACTTCCCCAGTGGCGGTGCGTTTTACTTGGACGTTGCTTTGTAAAGCTCTGTATTCTTTTAAGTCCTGTAAAACATCCAAGTGATCATTGAGGTCAAATGGGGTTTCAGCCACTACTGTGTTGACACTTTCGAGGTCGAGTACCCACATTCTTACCCCGAACAGGAGCTCATAAGGTGTACGACCCCCCAGTGATTTTCTTGGAATGTTGTTTTAAAAAAAAAAACTTTTTTAATTGGATTTTTGCCATTTAAGTAACCGCTTGCATCCGATTAGACGAATATTACATTCATGTGCATCATCAGCAGTTTGTACATATGCTATTACTCAACGTCTGGTTACAGCTTCAACATTGTCCATGACTCTGCATCGTACTCATTTCAGCATTATGACTTAAAACCGTGTCTATCCCCCAGTCGGTCTCTCCCTCCTGTGGTTCAATGGGTTCCAGGCAAGTAACAGACCCCCCGCCTCAGGCGACTAATAAGAACACTCACAGGGGATCCAACATTTCTCGAGGCCTGGAGGTAGGTGGTAACAGCTCTGCATAAATGAGTGATTGCTCCTGACAATATATTAAATCTTGTAGCCATTACTTAAACTTAGGGCCCCGTCCCTTCCCCCACCTGCAGGTCACCCTTTTTTGAGCTAGTACTAAGCCAAGAGAGACATATCTCCGGGTTGATAGTTCCACCCCCTCATTGTATCCCAGTATCGCCGTGAGAGGGGTTTCTTGGCATGTTGTTAAGTGCCCTCTGGACCCCTTATAGGTGATTGACCCAACTACCACGCGAGCCTAATACCCTTGCTGTAAAGGACTGCTTTAAGTCACGGTTTTTCCTCTCCACCACCGAATTTCCCTCAGGATGTAGGGGGAGGAGTACCGCAAGGCCACACCCCAACTTCCCATGGCTTCTTTGTAAGCCAGAGAGCTAAACGTCTAGCCCTGGTCAGGATGTAGTCTTTCAATTGCGTATGTCCTGAGAAAGACTCGCAAATCCTTTATAACAGTTCGAGCGTCAGCCGAGCACTGGGGCCAAGCCCACAGGAATCTTGAACATCAATCCACTGCCACTAAGATGTACTTGTAAGCCCCGTCAGAGTGTAAAGGGCTGCAGTGATCCAAATAGACATATGCAAGAGGTTTGTCTGAGATCAATAAAGGTGTTTGTGGTGGACGTGCTACCATGGAGCTCTTCATCTGCTGGCAGATGTCACATTTGAGGACAAAGTCCTTGGTCTGTTTAGTTAGACTTGGCCACCAATAGCGCTGCTTTAGTAGTGAAACTGTAGCAGTGATCCCTGCATTTGCTGAACCCAGACCCTCATGTGCAGCTAGTATTAATCCCAATTGCGATCAGTGTTTGGTATTACTCTATCCCCCACTCCTGGAATTTGAGCATACAGAATGTTTTGTGCATCTAATTTGTAGGAGTACTTGAGTGGAAAGCCTTTCGGCAGGGCTGAGCTGTTGCGCGTGGCATTGACAGCTATCATAGGTGCTCCGTCTATTCTTGTGCTAGAGCGAGTTATTGCAGCAACGGCAGCAGTACGAACTGTTGCCTTGGTGGCTTCATCCGCCATTGAATTCCCTTCAACGTGAACGCCAACACGTTGATGACTCCATGTATGAATAACATGAGCCCGTGGCAGGCCTTCTTTCAGCTTTGTCACTTGTTCCCAGAGCATCTTGTGCTTTACTGTGCAACCTTTGGAATCCCTAAATCCATTTTGGCCCCAATAATGTAATGGGCAAGATACACTCAGATACGTGGTCAACTGGATGACCGCCAACTCACTTAAGGTTAACCCAGATAAAACGGAGGTACTGGCCATCACTAAGGGCAGCAACCCGTGGACCGACCACTTCTGGCCACAGGAGCTGGGAGACACACCGTCTCCAGCCCCAGTGGTAAAAAGCCTGGTTATTAAAATCGATGCCAAACTCACACTGACCAACCAAGTGTCCACCGTGATCGGGACATGCGTGGGCTTGCTGAGGCAGTTAAGGAAACTATCACCCCTCCTTTCATTTTCCACCATGCGGACGGTGGTGACCGCATTGATCATGTCGCGACTAGATTATGGCAATGCACTATACATTGGGCTACCCGAAAAGTTGCTAGGCAAACTACAAGTTGCTATGAATGATGCAGCCAGGCTGATCTTCAAGCTCCCAAGACATGCACGGGCCACTCCCCTGCTGCAAAAACTTCACTGGCTCCCCGTCAAACAGAGGGCTAGATTCAAGGGCCTCTGTATCGCCCACAAGGCCCTGTATGGACAGGCCCCAAGATATATCAAAGAGTGACTGGGAAAATACACCCCGGCCGCACCCTCCGGTCATCTGTGGGAGGCCAGCTAGCCTGTCCACAGTTTAACCACATGACTAAAGGAGGGTGAGCCTTCTCTGTCCTCATCCGCAACTTTGGAATAAGTTGCCGACCACCTCCGGTTAGAAAAAGCCCTTCTCCTTTTCAGGAAGAAACTGAAGACCCTCCTCTTCACTGAGGCCTGGGCATAACGCAGACTGATCAGGGGCTAACAGTCACTCTTGGGGGCTGGCTGTGGCTACTCTCTCTCAGCGCTTAGAGACCTGCCAGTATTAAGCGCTCTACAAATCGCAATTAACATTAACATATAGGACTGGTCACAGTAAAATGAATCATACGCTATGAGTGTGGGGAATTCGTGATCCATATTTTTTAGTGCCAGTATCGGGGCATTTAGTTCCGCCAGCTGCGCCATACAGTCACCTAGAGACTGTGTGTGTGTTTTCTCAGGAAGAAACTTTCCATCATGCATGTGCTCTTTTACAATTGCGCATGCCGCGTAATATTGCTGTTTTGTTCCTATGGCCGGCTGGGCAGATACATTCATATCGATCTAGAGGCATTATTTCATTCGGTAGAGGATATTCTTGTTCGTACTGCAGGAATGCTTGTGTTTGTAATGTAGAATGAAATCTGTAATCTACATCTGTTGCAATGAGAGAGTTAGCCCATTCAATCCATCGTGGACACAGTGCTTTAGCATTCGGAATGCTTACCTTTGTAACGGCCTCTAGGGTCGGTACCGGGGTTACGACAATTATGCGTTTCCCCTGCGCTAGTGCTCTTTCTCTCACTACAGCAGTCTGTACTGCTGTGAGTATTTTTTCTGTTGGTGCAAAATGCATTTCAGTGTTCGTGTACAAATGTGATTTGTATGCAATAGGTACTGTATCGCCTTCATTAAAAGTAATGTAGGTGTACCCGGTTGGTCCAGCAACTACGCAGATCACCAGGTTAGTTGTGTTAACACGTGTGTGTAAATGCCTTGAAGCTAGCATGCCAGCTTGTACGGAAAGTAAAATATCAATATGTTCCTGTGTCCAATGATGCGCTGGAAAATCAGGTCTAATTACGTTGCAGAACGGTTTTACCCTTTCTGCGTAATCCAAGATGTATGTCCTGCCAAAATTCAAGGATCCGAAAATGGACTGTAGTCTTTTCAGAGTTGTTGGAGGTTGGAGCAGTGCACATTTTTCTAAAAATTGTGCCGCCAGGCTTTTGCCTTCACTTGACAATTCGTACCTTAAAAATTGGACACTGAGGTGGGCAATTTTTGATTTTTTTAAAATTGAATTTGTAACCCAGGTGAGCAAACCCAAGAATTATGTGGTTCACTCTTGCCAAGTGTTCCATGAATTCATCGTCTGTCAGATAGATGTCATCTACATAGGACAATGCCTCCTCATCAAAATTTTGAAGTAACTCTGTTACCCTGGCTGAAAACAACCCAGGGCTGTTCTTATACCCTTGGGGAATTCTACAAAATTGGCGTTTAGAGCCTAGCGCCGAGAATGCAGTCAAATATCTACTTCCAGGCGCTATATTTTGGCAGAAAAATCCATTTGAGATGTTTAGTGTTGTTTTGTATTTCTTCCGCACAATGTTATTCATTAGTGCGGCACTTCATGCATTCTATACTGCAAATGTGCGTGTGGATGCATTTAAATGTCTGTAATCCAAGACTAGACGATATGGATTATTGTGTTTCATTACTGGAAACAAGGGATTATTCATAGGTGAGGTGCAATTTTAAATCACACCCTGATACTCAAGTTGATCTAAGATCTCCCTGACTTGTTTCTATGCTTCATGTTTAATCGTGTGTCGTCTCTGAGGTTGAGGAATTGATTTCAATGGTATTTTGTGATGAGGTGACTCATCATCCCACCCAACATGATTGCGTTAAAGTTTAGGAGCTAGTGCCTACTGCTTGCTTAGAGTTATCTCTTTCAGAGCTACTCTTAACTATTGGTTTCCCAGGTTTGGCTCCCAGATTATCTCTGCCTAGATAGGCATATGTATCTTCGATAATCTTAGGCAATTTGCGCTCCTGTTGTGCGGAAGTGGATTCCCGTAGGCGTTGGCGTATAGCCACCGCGGCTGCCTCCCCTATTTATGTTACTTAACATAATTGCAGAAACTTGGGTAAAATTGCCCATCAGTTTTATTCCCAGATCTAAGGCAGGCTTTTCCCCGTACTCATTCTGAATCTGTTTCAATACATCTGGTCTGACTGCTATTGAAGGGGTACCATGTGTTCTGGTACATACGGCAGCGAAGACTGTACCCCAGGTGGCGCAATCTTCTAACTGGGAAGCCATCCCCATATGCAACCAAATTGTCAGTATTCTGTGTTTCTCCTGCGGGCCCATATGGGGAAAAACTGCTTCAAGCTGTGCTGTTTTTTGTGCTATCCTGAACGGGATTGGGAATGGGAGCCTTTCCCATGTTCATATTTAGTGTTTGCGGTCTAATACCTGTGGTAGCCATGTGGTTATGTAGCCTGAGCAGCCCCCACAGGTTGGACTGTCAATGTTCTCATTACATATTGTGTTAGATTCCTGTACATTTTTACTAAATCTCTGTAACGTTTTCACATTCCTGCTGGTGTTAAGGCAGCAACGTCTGGATGCGCTGTGCATGATGCTAAGACTGGCCAAGTCGCTCTTTCTCTGCTGAGCGGACCGAGTCTCACGTGTTCTGTTGTATGGGGTAGGGCGCCTTTAAACCAATTAATGTGCTCTTGGTATGTTAATGGGGGTTCTAGGTCCACGTATGGGAAATACTCATCAGGTGGTTCATCTTCAATGTATTTATGAAATAACCTTGTGTGTGCATCTGCAGGCAGGAATTTAACCTAAGAATAGAATACCTCTGTTCTGAATGCTTCATGTGCCTCAACCACGAAGGTAACATCTCCACCCGTTGTCAGGAGGCCATGTTGTAATAATTTCATGATAACTGCCTGTCTGCAATTTACTGAAATATTTAGTCCAATTACTGTTCTTCAATGCCGTCACCTGGTTGTTCGGTCATTGTTAAAGCAGTAGTATTTTAGCCTATTTATTATAGAGATATGGTGTGCACAGTGAGGGAACTTTCTAATCCTCCAAGCTTGATTTAACCTACAGCCAATACATAGGGAAGGCTTACTCAGCTGAGGCGGATTTGTTTCCCTTCCCACTACGGACGTCTCCGATTAAAAATGTGAGTAGGGGTCTCTGAGAAAGCACGACTGAACTACTCGGATTTAACCATTAAATAAGTGCCTAACCAACGTTGGCGGCGCCATGTCATGTAGTTCCTACCAATCTGTAGGACCTGCACATTGTTCGGACAATATAAACTAAGGGCTTGGTGTCAAGACTGATTCCAGACACCCCTCAGCATATGTTGGCCTATGGACCAGCTAGCTCACAGTGCCACCATAAGTCCCCATAACCTTACCAGGGAGCAAATGGACTCTGGTAACCACTGAACATGACAACCCTGAGCACTCCGGGATCATGGAAACAGTACAGAACCTTTCGCTCAGTCACTCGTACTTACTTATTCTCAGAGAAGTATACAGAATGCACAGTGGGACCTTTTCAATATACTTATTGAACCAAAGTTATTCTTGTATAAAATACATGTGCTGCAATGATTAGGAGACAGAAGCAAATAAATGAGATTACTAGCACCAAGAGAGTGAAGAGTAGATACATTCCTACCATGGTGCTGAAGAAATGAATATATGCAGGCATATATGCAAAATGGTAATCTAGCGTACTCCTACTATGCAAACCCTACTCTAAGTGTACCTAGAGTGTGTGTAGGTGTAAAGCCAAGAATTCCCCCAAGGGATGGTCCAACCTCATTACCTGATGGGAGAGAGTGAAGGACCCCGTCTTGGTTTCGCGTTGGACACCCCTCACGGAAATGTCAGACCGGTGCATGGAGGATTCTCAGCATGCACAGACCTTCGGTGTCAGCGGAAGAACCTCCTCTATCAATCTATCGGGATGGCTATTATTTATAATACAAGGCGGCCTCAGGATGTGCGTGTTAGATTAGTGATGCTATGGATATGTAGATAGCGTTGTCGCTTCGTGGATGAAGATGGGACAACTTTTGTACCCAGTGCATAGAGAGGCGTAGTACGTGATGTTCAAGGCGTCGTGATAATGTTGTGCGGAGCTGGATGTGTAAACAAAGTAGTTTCAGAGAAACTAATCCAACATTGTCATGCATGCAATTGTGTGCAAAAGTCCACAGCTGAAATGTTATTTTCTAGGGCAATGTAAGAAATAAGTTGCTTTGCTACATAGGCCTAACTCTGGAGTATAACACACATATATATATTAGTTTTTGCACTAATGTAGGATATGACTATCCTAAAGGGACGATTGTTGCGGAGAAATATATATATATTATATATATATATATATATATATATATATATATATATATATATATATATGCATGCTTGCACTAAATGCACATTTGACCTTGCCTGTATAAGCTACAACAGACAGCTGTTAAGCACCAGCTTAGAGGTCACTTTTTGCTTTTCCTGACTACCATGTTAGTTTGCTCATCAGTTTATTCATTTCTGCTTACACTGTATGTCTATGTTATAATTGGCACTGTGTATAATTGGCACTGTGCTGATCTTGCATTTCGCTGCTGACCATATTTGGCATCATGTCCATTTATCAGTTCTGCTGAAGTTGCATTGCTAATTGTATAGATGGCCCAGAAACCAGTCACGCAGGGAAGAAGCAGGCTGGTTGCACCATTGTGTGCACTGACTTCTTCCTTGCTGGCCAGCAAGTATAAGTATGTATGGGTCCCAACAAATATATTTCATTTTGTTTCTGAGCAAACTGCTGTATTGTGTGTTTATTCATTGCTCCTGGGATGGTGCAAAAGTATTACCCTAACAGAGAGCAGGTCCTTGGATGGCAATCTAATGTGGGTGACTGATGCGGATGGGGTGTGGGACCATGTCAAATGCTGGAGAGAGGTCCAGGAGAATGAGGACTGCTGTGTCTCTTGTACCAAAGATCATGCGGATGTCATCTGTGGCAGCAGTGAGTGCTGTTTCTGTACAGTGGTGCGGGCGTGAATCGGGACTGTGTGGCATTGAGGAGCTGGTGGTTGCTCAGGTGGTCGATGAAATGTTAGTTGATTAGTTTCTCTAAGACCTTTGCCGAGTTTGGTAGGAGTGAGATGAGTCTGTATTTGGAAAGTGTGGCTGGATCAGCGGATGGTTCCTTCATCTAGGGGATGATGGTGACATGTTTCCAGGTGTCCGGGAATGTGGCTGAGTCAATGGTTGAGGATGGGTGTTAGAGCATCACTGATTGGTAGGAGTCCTTTGGCAAAGGCGAGTTGAGGCAAGGGTCAGATGGAGCTCCAGAAGAGATGGTCTTCGTGGTAGCAAATATTTGGCGGTGGTGATGTCAAGCCATGAGGTTCGGGTTCATTCGGCGCTCAGTCCAATTATTTTTAATGTTTACATGCGGCCTTTGATTACACTCATTAAATCCCATAATATCAGGCTTGTCAACTTTGCAGATGAAAAGCAATTGATACTGTCTCTAGAAAGCAGTAAGCATGATGTACTAGACTCCTTTCATAACTGTCTGAAAGATATTGTCAATTGGCTAGGTAACAACTCTTTAAAAATTAAATGGGGACAAAACAGAGTTTCTCTGCTGTTCAGCCAGTAAAGTTCCTATGAAACTCATAATGAATTTCTGGCCATTGGCAAAGGATGATGAACCAAAAGACTGACATTTGATAACAAGTTATCTATGGAGAGCCACATTAATTAAAGAGCAGCTACCTGCTTTGTACTTCTTCGGAATTTAAGGAGACTCCTGCTGATGTTACCCTCCCAAGCCAGAGGACTGGTTGTGCGAAGTGCTATACTAAGCAGGCTTGACTACTGCAGTGCTCTGTTGCTAGGAGTATCACACTATTTGGTAAATAGACTGTATAGAGTTCAAGCTGCAGGGGGGCATGGCCTGACACTGATGGAGTGAGCAGCGTTGCTCAAGAGCTCCGAACGGCCGGCAGCCGTTCAGCACCATCCTGTCCCCCCTCCGGAAGCATGCTGGCACCAAGGGGGCCCCTGTAGCCCCAGAACCTGGAGGACCTGCAGGAGCAGCAAAACGAAAAACTACGGGGGGAAAAGCCGGAAAACAACAAAACCGCTGTAACTGCGAGCGCTCCAAGATGGCGGCAGCCCCTTGAATTGGGGGCTGAGCCACAAAACAACAGGGAGAGCGCTAAAGTAGGGGCCCGGACCAACACCCGACCTGGGCCAGAGAAGATCTCGTGACTGCCGCTTGCAGAGTATGGAGGTAGGGGTTGGCGAACCGACAGCAGCCGCAGCTCTGAAGAGATCCTGAAAGTGAGCCCTGACCCTGGGAAATCAGCCGATTGACAGCAGAGAACCGCCCGCACAGCAGAAGACCTCTGAGAAGAGCTGTAGGAGGCCACTCGAGAACTGAAGACGAGTGGTCCAAAGAGCGGAGAGCTGTGCCCTAAAGAGGTGTGGCCTATGCTTTCTGGCTGGGCGGCTGGCAAATACATCGACCTGGGCCCACAGGAGTCTCCTAAGCACTGGCGGGGCGCCAGTCGAGGGCTTTGGTGTAAAGTAGATGGGCAGGAACTGAAGGAGCCCAGAGGAGCGCTGCATTGGGCGGCGCTGAGCCAGGCCGACAGAGCCCGGCCAGCAGGAGGACAGGGAGGGGCTCAGAGCTGGATACTGGGCCTGAAAAGTAACCCCTAACACTTCAAGAAATTTAGATGAACACTGCCCTGCCCCATCAGAGGAATACTGAGGAGCAGCCATACCTACACCACAGAAGGCGCCAAACCTGGAAAGACGCCCAACAGCACTTGACCTCAGGAATAAAAATGGCACCATAATGGAGGTGGTAAAAGCCTGTAGCGCCTGCGAAGTGGCAGCTGAGAAACCCCCGAGCTTGATGAGCCGCCACCTGAGTCCTTAGTTAGCCGACGGGAGACCCGCAGTCTGGTCAGGCGAGACTGTGCAACCTGCGGTGGGGTCAATCAGAGCCCAATCTAATACAGAACAGTGATACAGGCCCTTGAATAGGGATTTCAGAGCGCAGCACCTTGATGAACCCATTTGGGAATACCAAGGATCACGGCTCACCGACCTGCGGCACGCAATAGCTGAAACAGTGAGCCCATACTATCCCCTGAGATGATAGAGATGGGGAAGCCGACCAAGAGACAGGACCGGGATTAAGCCCCTGTGGAGAACCCACCGGAGGGGAGCGGGAGCCCTACCTCCACAACGGAACCTTCTGCCAACCCGATCCTGCAAGACATCCTACAGGCCATAACTACCTCCAGTGATCGGCTGCAGTCAAAGATAGACTCCATAGGCTCAGACCTAGGTATCTTACGAGGCGACCATAGACGCCTGGCCAAGAGAGTTACAGTGAACGAGCGCCAAATTTTGAAGTCCACCCCCGCTCTTGCGGCAATGAAGGGTCAACTCACCGCTCTGGAATCAAAGGTACACGCGCTAGAGCTCCGAGCTGAAGGTGCTGAAAAACGTTTCCGCAGGAACAATGTCAGGGTGAAAAGCCTGCCGGAAAAGGGGGAAGGGACCAATATGGTGTGCTATCTTGAGAAATGGCTACTTACAGCAGTGGCACCTGAGGGACTGTCGCCCTTCTATGCCCTCGAGAGAGCCCGCAGAGTACCGGCAAGACCACCCCTACCTGGAGCCCCTCCGAGACCTGTAGTCACGAGACTCCTGCACTACAAGGACAGGGACCACATACTGGCGCAAGCAAGACGGCAAGGCGATCTCCAAGTGAACAACATGGTGGTGCACATATTCCCGGATTTCTCCAGAGAGGTGCAGAAGCAACGGTGCTCCTTCCAGAGTGTGAAACAGAAGCTTTGACAACTGGAATATAAGTATGCAATGATATACCAAGCCAAGTTGCGAGTGTCCAAACCAGAAGGAACATAGTTTTTCCACACCCCACATGAGACCTGGGACTGGTTGGAGCACCACAGAGGAGAGATCCCACCCAAGGAAACTGGACAATGAGGAAGAGGTGGTAGAAGATCCAGCAGCAGAACAGCCAAGCGAGACACATTGGCCCCCACGCAGGCAGAAGTGGAACTGGAACGACAAAGCGAAATGAAGGTAGTGACACTGATAAGCGGAAACCGCCTTCCCAGAGAGCAGTGGATCAGGGCCTGATTCGGATTCAGAACATGGTTTGAGTGTCTCTTAGACTTTGAGCGCTGACTTGCCGAAGGTGACACCAAGAACGGCTGATGAACTTATCTGAGAGTACAGGTAGACTGATATCAGGGGAGGGGTCTAAGAGGCATTGAGATTAAGATACTATGCAAGGGAGGCGCTGGGCTTGAAGAAGGGGCAGAGTATGAGGTAATAGATATTTCCTTTGAGCTGGATGGGGGCCGGCGGGAGGATGGAGCTACGGGGTCAGCTCCTCTGACTGAACGTTCCATGAGTGGAATACTCACAGACTCTGTTTAATGGTTTGGATGGGAGTAGACCACCTACTTGTCCTGGGGAAGGGGCGTTGGAGAGTTTGTTTTTTAGTTCACAGGTTGGGGAATTCTGAGTCGAGTCGCTTCACATACTGCTATAGGAGTACAGGGGACTGCACTGCAGATTGGGGAAGGGAGTCCGCGGGCGACGGATGCGAACACACAGTACAATCAGGCGATAGATGGCAGGTACACTGATGTACAAATGCCTAACATGGAACATAAGGGGAATGCACATCATGTCCAAAAGATATAAGTGGTCTCCTACCTTAACAGAACGGGAGTACAAAAAGTTCTCCTCCAGGAAACTCATCTCACGGCAAAGGAAGGACAAGCACTACAAAGACATTGGCGTTGCCAGGAATACTATACCACATATTCCACATATGCTAGAGGAATACTGATCTGGATACAGTTGGGGATACGCCTTCCAACTTATGGAAACCTTAGTTGACCCAGAGGGCCGATGCATAGCAGTGCGAGGACGACTTGAGGGACGCGTATTGAGTATAGTGAATATATATGCCCCTAACACTGACCAGACCAATTATTTTGCCCACCTAACCCGATCTCTAGCCCCATATCTGACTTCCACCACGCTCATGGGGGGAGACTTCAACAGCGCGACAGACGTAAACCTAGACAGATCTCACTTGCCGCTGCGAGACTCCCAGACAACACGCACAGCCTGAGCATTTAGCGACTGGCAGCGGCCCTGCGGGTTGCTGGACTCCTGGAGAATCCTATAGCCCTTGGATCGAGACTACTCATACTTTTCCATTGTACATGAGGTACACGTCCGATTAGACACATTTTTGTGTACAACGGATGTACAATGCCAGATACACACGGTTGAGTATCTGTCCTGAACAATATCGGACCACAACCCAGTCCTTCTAGGACTGAAGTGGATGCACCCCAAGACTGCAAGCTCTACCTGGAGGCTCCGCCCTAACGCGCTGGAGGACCAGGTATTCAGAGAAAGGATCCAGGAGAAGATCATACAATATTTTAATGATAATGAAGGAACGGCTGCTTCTCCGCTTCCAGAGTGGGATGCTTATAAGGTGGTCCTGGGGGGCCAGTGCATAGCGGAGTCCACAGGAATTAGATGCACGCTCCTGACAGAAGTCCTGACAGCTGAAAAAGAGCTTAGAGATCTAGAACAGAAACAACCGGAACACCCAGGACTACCAACGAGACAACAAGACACTACGGAGGAGGTAGCCAAACAGACAGAAAGACTCGGATGATTCAATTATAAACAATACCTAGACCGCACACATGCTGAGAGGGATAAGACCGGATCTCTACTGGCGTGGCTGGCAAATCCAGCTGGCAGAGGCTCTCTAATAGTAGAGATGGAGGACGACGACGGGAACAGACAATATACACAAGCAGTGATCAATTAAATATTTACCCAATATTACGCTAGACTGTATTGTGGTACTCCCCCATGCGAGGACACTATAGTGGGAGACTATCTAGGCGGGCTGGGCCTGCTGCGAATGGAACCAGAAGATGCTGGGGGCTGACATCTCCCCTAACAAGGTGAGAGCGGCCATTAAGCATATGGCCCATAATTAAACCCTGGGAACAGATGGGTTCCCGGCTGAATTCTACTCGACTTACTCAGGGGAACTTGTCTCTCGATTGGTCTCAATGTATGCTGCAGCTCGAGAGAGCAGTACACTGCTTGATAGCACCAGGGAAGCACTTCTTATCCCAGTGTTAAAACCAGGGAAAACGACGTATGATCGCATGGCATATAGGCCAACGTCCATGCTAAACATGGACAACAAGATCCTGAGCAAAATATTAGCGACCAGACTGCTACAGCACATGCCAAAGTTGGTCCATCCAGACCAAGCTAGCTTCATTCCGGGGCAGAACACAGCCACTAATATAAGGCGGCTCATGACCATCTTGGACGCTGATGACTACGATAACGCTGCAGCAGCAGTGTTTGCAGTAGATATAGAAAAGGCTTTTGATAGCCTGGAGTGGCACTTCCTATATGAGGTACTGAGACGACTGGCCCTGGGGAAGGGGGTTCTTGGACTGGGTAAAACTACTATAGACAAACCCGACAGCTAGAGTCCGCATGGGAAAGACTATCTCCCTGAGTCAAAAAGTAGAGAGAGGGGGCGTGGCTTGCCTGCGAGCGAAGCTGGCCGCTGCCTGAAGCGGCTCTGAGCCCCGACCTCCTAATCCCCCTCGAAATCTGTAACCAATCCGGGCCAGACGACATCCGAGGGCTGCGGGGAGCAAGTGCAGCGGAGGAGAGCTCTGAAGGGCGGTTTCTCTCGAGTCTGGCTGGGCTACTGGAGTGCAGCCCATCCTACCACGCGAAGCCCCCACCTCGAGTTGGGAGGAGCGCCGGACGCTGACGGCTGCGCCTGGCGGGAGGTGCCAT